>RJWH01001343.1:0-91967 GCA_004363575.1 Solenodon paradoxus | reverse complement strand
ATTTTGTGATTAATAGAGAAATATAATATTAAGCAACATCTCAGTAGTGGCTCAATTTAGTAAACAAATATTTCCAACAAAAATTCATGAGTTTTGAAAAGTCCTGTATCATAACTCCATCCTGGACATAGCCCTCTAATATTTTATGCCAGAAACATCACTGATATTATTGTACAAGTCAGTAGTTTGCCATGACTAATTAACCGGGTTGAACTATGTTCTCTTTCTGAATTAGTTGCACAATGTTTGAATTATTTATCACAGCGATTAAATATGTTCCTTTTTTAAAATGAAACTTTATCATAGTCCAGGAAATTTAAGGACCGAGAAAAAGAAAAAAATGGATTTTTTTTCATTGGTTTGGGAATATCCAGGGCTTTGATTTGTAAACAAGGTGATACAAGATTATAGTTCCAAAGGCCTGTTTACCATATCTACCACTCTAAACAAGAGGCCAGATCAGAAAAGATGAGAAAGGTCATGGACTATAAATCCTGAAACTTTCCTAGCATGATAGAAACGTTAATTTTCTTTTTCTTCTATGCTTGACTTTTAAGCACGCAATGTTTCTCTTCTATTAAGTGGGGCTCCCTTGATGTGAAATAAAAGTAAGTGCCTTGAAGATTTGTTCATGTTATCCATGTCTGAAGCAACATGTTTTTTGTGTGTGGAAAAGTTGCAGGGAGAACTGTTAGACGTGGAAGGCAATTAGCTTGAAATTTAGGTTTCTGAAAAGCTGACTCTCAGCAATGATTTGTGGATTATCTTTCAAACCTTCCACAGCTATGTTTTAGATCAGTACTTCTCAAATTTTAATATGCTGTGAATCTCCTGGGTCTTGTTACTGAGATTCTGATTCATAGTGAGGGTAGGCTTGAGCATGCTGCATTTCACACAGATTCCCAGGTGCTGCAGATGTGGCAGAGCCTGGACCACACACTGAGCGCTAAGGTTTTAGTCTCTTCCTGGTACTCCACAAGAGTGGGGGTCAAAATTTTTCAAGGTTCCCAAGTAGGTCTAAAGTTCAAGCAAATTATCTCATTTGAAAAATTCCTCTTCTGGCATATTTCCCCCTTATGCTTATGCTCTTTCCTATATGTCTGTGACTTGATCTATTTTTAGGAATTTCAGATTTTAATATAACAGTAGTTATATCATCTCATAATGACCCTATTTATTACGAAGGAAAGATATAACACAAAGATGTAACAATGTCAGATTTTCTTAAACCTGCTCTTTGATCATTATTTAAAAACAATTGTTTTTCACTATATCATGTTTCTAGGTGAGGATGTTTTGCATTCTAGTGGGGTAGTTTATTAATACCAACTGACATGTCTTCCTTGCTGTATTACAATCAGACTGTTCATAATCAGAAGATTGAAATTCTTCATCAGGATTCACTTGGATTAAGAAGCACCCAGAGGAAAAACAGTTAAAAACAAGAGTAGTCAGAATTATCAGCAGTGTTTAGACTCAGATAACCACAAACATCCTGGAATTTACTTAACCATGTCTGATTTCCCAGTGAGTCATGTTTACATCTCTAGATGTTAGTTTACTTTCCCTTCATTTTTTTCTTGATCACTCATGCAGTGGAAAGAGGAAATGAAATCTTCCGTGGCAATTAAAGTGCCAATACTTGTGCTAGTATGTGTTCCTGCTACTGATAGAGAGAGATCTGGCCATTAGTTGAACAAAGCTGTACCACTTTTCTCATGCTCATTACATATTTATAATATGGACATTCTTGTGACATATCATGCAGCTGCTTTACCAGGAAACTGATAGCAAATGAGAGTGTGCCAGATTTAGCTTTACTAAGATAAAATTCACCATATTTAAGGCTCAATTTTCATTCCTGGCATGTTAGACATATGCGTGCGTGATTGCTGAGATTTTATACCCGTATATTCTTAATTGTGTATTTCACTACAAGTTATTTTTATCCTTGGTAAAGATTCTTACTGTCTTCTCTGTCAAATGCCAAGATCATTTACATAAGTGAAAAGTATTTATTAACTTTTTCAATAGGCTCAAAGTATTTTCTGCACTGAGAGGGTAGCCCAGTGCTGTCTAATATTAGAAGAACCAAACCATGAGATGGACTGCCTATCACATAGAAGTCTTTAAAGACTGCTATGTTAACTACTTTCATGGAAGTCTTTATTTTATGTTGTCGCTAGATGATTCAGCCAGACAATCCATGAGCACATGACACTAGATTAGAACCAGAAATATGGATTCCCTTATTGCTATCATGTAGTCACAATAACTTTACTCCAACTAAACCTTGCCCTGTAAGAAAACTGCTTTCACCTTTTGATGCCTATTGGCAGACACAAAGTAATAGGGGCTACAGCAATTGTGAAAACAAATTTTTCTGGCTGAAATTAATAATTCTGAGCAGTACTAAAATTAATTACTCTGTGGTTATAAGTAGGCAGTGGATTTATGGTAAATGACAGAGTGTTTGCAAATTTTCCTGACTACTCGATTAGAAAATGCACAAGTGGAGGCGTCAGCCGAGCATGCATTATTTAAGTGGTTGGTGTCTGGCGACAATCTGGAAACTGCAATTGTTGTGGTTGCCGTAGGAAAATTCACACTTTCTGAGAGAAATTCTTTCACCTTTGTGTGCCCACAGCATGGATCTCTCCTCATGGCAGCTGTAGGAAACACAAGAACTCCGTGACCTGGAAAATGTGGGACAACTGCCACAAGGTGACCCTGGAAGGCTGGGGTAGGCCCAATTAATTTAAAATTTTGCTTGGCCTTGTCTCTTCCAATTTTCTAAATCCTCTGGAAAAATGATTAATGCGTACACTGCCAATGCGAAAATATTTTTGACCCTATTAAAGTCGACCAAGGGTAAACCAAGTGTAGGCTGGCATTGTATCAAACTAGCTTTATTAAATTTGATTGGAGGTTTGTATGAGGAAGGGACTGACAAGGACATTATTTTGCACAGCGGCTCTCTTTTAAATGAAAATATCAAGAGGAATACAAAGTAGCAATATGCCCTGGACAGGAATCATTTTAAATATAGGAAAATACCATAAGGAACTTTGTTTAAAGGGTAAACCATATTTGCTAGAAACTTTTCTGTTATCTTATTACTATGCTGGTCAGTTACCAATGAGGGTGTTTTAATTTATGGAAGGCTTATGGAAGCCTTATATTTCTTCATTTATAAATGAGCTAGTTCAACCTTGCTTTCTTTCTCTTATCTGTCATTGAATTCTACAACTTAAAATTATCTGTCTGCATTTTGAACCTTAGCAGAGCAGGGCTTAATCTCACAGTGTTTCCCTAATGTATCCTTCCTATGCAATCATCTAATTAATTAATAAAGTGATAATTTTTTTCTACTGGTTATGCTGATTTGAATAAAAATGGTACAATTCAGGCACAATTTCAAAGGAGAGAATTTCTCAAATGCATTTCCTCTTTTATTAAGAAAGAGAAAATACACTGAATTGTCATAAAAGACAACGTATGGATAATTTAATTTAGGAGCTAACACCCAGATTTCATGTGGAATGTGTCCAAATTTGTCAAACCTAGGAGATATTCAGTCATTTGACTGTTATATAAAGAATATATAAATAATGCATAATTACTAATTTAGTATATGAAAAGTAAACAATTTCCTTTATGGCAGGGGTGCATCTTTAAACACCTTGATATACCTAGTATATAGTAAATACTTTTGAATGAGTGATGGCAGAAATTATATATGACCAGCTACCAAAGGGAGGACCAGAGCCACAGGTGAAATGACATTTGAGGTGGGGCAATCACCCAGTGAAGTTTCTGAAACACACCAGTCATTTTTAGTGTAGCAAGTGTGTATGTGGAGAATATGTAGTCATAGGATAAAACAAATCCATGACAAGGGATAATTTAGCATTGTTGGAAAACATGAATGAATGTCTGTAAGACTGTATCATTCTTCAGCCATGTTTGGTGACAAATGCAGTATCTTCTTATAGGAAGGTTATACATCTATGGCTTCTTTAGTGCAGGTGTAGCCTTTTGTGTGATTTGAGCAACAAAATATGAACAGAAGTGAGGTATGTCACTTCCAGGCATAAGTTTTAAGAACCAAGGTGTAGTTTGCCTATTCTCTTTCCCTCTGCATGACAGTCAGCAAAGTTCCATATAAAGGCAATTTCGACTTACAACTGACTTGTGATATACACAATAGTGTGAATGAGAAAATACCTTTGCTACACTTAGCTCTTGGGATTTTGTGATTGTCTGTTACCCAGCACAACACAGCCTATCTTTATTGACATAGATATGGACTCTATCCTGTTAGCATAAGCTAAAGAACTTGGTATAAATTAGGCTCTGTGCATTTTGGTATGAATTATCTCTCCTGCTACCTTCTCTGGAACCTCCTTTCTTAACACCTATCTTCTTTTCCCCCTTCTTTAATGGATAATGAACCTCATCTGATCAGTGTCAAGTCTTAATTTTTCTAAATGATCATTCATGTCTTACATGCTAAAAACAGTTCTTTCTTGACTTCATGTTCTTTTCAGTTATCCCTTTTCCATTTCTCTCTTCCCTTTCTCAACCAAACTGCTCCAACTATTCAACTGTGTGTGCTGTCAGCATGTACTCAACTTCCACTCATTCTCTAATCCAGTTTTCATCCTGCCATTGAAAATAAGTTGCTTTTGTCGGAGTCTCCAAAATTTTCATTATCATCCAGTCCAAAAGGCACTTTTATGCCAATTTTACTCTGCTTCTCAGCAACATTTCACTGAGGTAACTATTCCCTTCTTCATGAAGGACTTGTTACTTGGTTTCCAGCACACTCTCCTGGGCTATTTTTATCCCTTTTCTGGTTGACTTTTCCCCTTCCTTTATCCATCTTTAAAATTTGTAAAAAGTACTCCTGTGGATTAGTATTGAGTCCTCTTTTGTTCTGTCTGCATTGTTATCTTCCTATGTTGAATTTGGTCTCATGATAACTCACATTGTCTCTAGAGTCACCATTTTGAAGTTCCCATCAGAAATACTCATAGAAACTTAGATATACTTTCTTATTTCCCACTTCAACAAAACATCTATCATGAGACTTTAGGTATAATTTAATTTGTAACTTTATTGATTCTCTAAGTTTATTTTTGAAAAAAATAATCTGATCATCTACAGTGTTTTAGATACTTTAATAAATGTTATAAATATAAAAATGAATCATATAATTCTTGTTCTTCAAAAAAGTACTTAGTGGGGAAGAAAATATGCACACAATTTTGGTAAAATTAGAATATTTCTAATGATCTCATATAACACATGGTGGGACCATAAAGAAAAGAGAATCTACGTTTTTGGTGGCAGTAAGAGAAAAATTCCCAAAGGAAGTTATGTTTGGGCTAACACTTAGTCAAACAGGAATTTATCAGAGGCAGGGAAGAGGAAACATTGTTTCTAAAGGCAACAAGATGTGAGAGGGTCTGTCATGTTTAGAGAATATAAAAATAGTTCAGTATTTTTACAATAAAGATGGAGAAGAATAGGAACTGAGACTGGACTTAGGGACTGGGCCAAGGATATGAAGGTTTTTTATGGAGCTGTATTCTCTTGATGTTTGGAATGACATTTCTGAGCTTGTTCCAGTGTTTCTGTTTAATCTAGCCCAATCCTATATTCATATGTTCTGTTAAGGGAAAGGACAAAATATATAATAATAAAAGTTTTGAGACAGGAAGTATTGCATTCTGCCATATTTCTAGTCCTTATATTCTTACATTACATCTTTCTGATTACATTCTAGTCTTCTTTTATTATCTGTTTGCTTTATTTGGTTTTGAGTAACAGTGTTATGGAAAGATACCAGAAGTTTTAAGGTTTATACAACTACTACTATTTATAACAACCTAATTCTAGTCCTTTACCTTTAATAATTCAGAGAAACAATAATTCTGAATGTTGAATGGCTGTTAGGGAACCAAAATTCCAGTATGAATAATACCAGCTATAAAATTGAGAGTTTAGTATCAGAAGAAAAGCTGAATTTGTGTTGGGTGAATTATTGTTAAATATAATTTATCTAGTAGAATGCATGAACTTCCAAAAGTGCATGCCTCCAAGTGACTTAGCACTGGTTTAGTAATGGCAAACAGAGCAATATCTGAAATTTTGTTGTATTTTCATTCCAAGCCTAAACTTACTGATATTTCTTATGCTCATGATGAATAACATTTTTCAAAAATTTAAAGTGGCAAATCCAGTATATCTCTACACATCTATACAATTCTTGAATATTTCCCACCTACCAGAGCAATACAACAAAGGTCTTTTTTGAAACTAAATCAGGGAAGGCAACTTTTGTTTCTAAATATTATAATATAAATTGCATTTAAAACATTTAAATTTTGTGATAAAAAATTCACTTGAGTAGTGTAAAGAAATCTTTCAACTTTGTTTTACTTAAAAAAAAAAACTGTCCTATTTTCATTTCCTACTTTATGACAGGAATGACACATTGATTATGGACATGGCATTCTAGATGAGATCTTTAACTTCATGGACGAATATGTTGGGGTGAATCAAGCAGTTTCAGGGACAAACCTTCTCCATAGAGTGCTAGCAGGCACCATTGTCTTACTTGAATTATTTTATAGTTGCAACTGAATGGACTCTGATAACTTCTCCAGTAAATTAGTCATTTTAGTGAACTGCCTCCAGCATTTTTGTGAGAGCTGTAGAACCAAGAACAAAGAGACATTAATGGTATGAATCAGATTCTGCCCTATGACTTCAAAACTAAGTTGAAAAAAAAAAGAATGGTAGGAAGGAAAATGTGCAAGCCTAATTTTCTGAAGATAGAAGCAGATCGTAGAATAACTCTAAATATGCAGTTATTTCTTATCTGTTGAGCTCTAGCCCATCCAAATGCTCATTAAAATTTCCATTAACATTGATGGACCAGAGTTGGACGGGTGGCCACTGACATAAAAGTTAGTCCCACTAAAGAAAAGACTCATTTCTCACATTGAACTTGAGCTATTGGAATACTTAAAGTATAACTCACCGTCCCTATTCCTCCACCCACACGTGTCAAATATGTGATGACCTTAACACCAAAACACATTCAGGAATAAGGAAGTCTACACTTAAAATTATGTAAGGAGAGACTAAACAATTTGTAATATGATTTAAATAAAAAGCTAAGTAATTATGGACTGCCTTTTTTTCCCAGAGTGCCAAAATCTCTTCTCAGCTTTAGGGAAAGTGTTTAGGGATGTTCATTAAGGATTCCAGGCCACTGGAGTACTACTACTAAGATCATTAATTTCTAACACAAGGCCTCAAATGTATTACCCTCATCAAGTAGGTACTGGGGAAATATGGTTCATTATTTCTGATAATGGAAAAATGTACTTTTCTGTGATGGTAGCTACACAGCTCATAGTTGTAGATATTAAGAAATTAGGTATTAGCTTTTCCAGGTGTCTAGGTTCCACTCTATATCTCATTTCATATTCTATGGCTTTCACATAACCAGCACACTAACAAAGAACTTAGATTGTTGGAAGATGGGAATGTCCTAAGTACAGAGAAAAAGTTGATTCAGGACTTAAAAATTAAATGAGAAAAACAGAAGCCTCTCCATTGTCCATTGGGTGAAAATAAAGCTAAATACATGAAAAATTTAAATAAAATACTTAGGTAATATTTTTAAAAACTGTTTTAAAGATTTAATTTCTATGTTATTTAAAATATGGGTTTAATTTTTATTTATTGTTATTAATTTTAAGTTAATGTAAAAATAGATAACAGCTGGTATGTATAAGCTACTATTCTAAATGTTATGGGGAAGCAAACAGTTAATTGTAAGGAGATCTCCTCTGGTCATTCAGTAGAGTTTCCCTTCTAACAAAGGGATAGAACCAAGTAACTGCAAAGCAAAGCACTTGGATATGCAAATAAGCAATGTAAGAAGAATGGTTCTAACAGTTTTCTCTGGTGATTTTTGAAACTGGTTCTTTGGGCATCCTGCATTAAATGAGGTTGAGGAAGAAGCAAAAAATAATTGGTAGAATAGAAATGTTGTAGAGGAGTTATATGTAAGTTACTCGCTCATTCTTTAATTATGTTTATCAAGAGGGTCCAGAGAACATTCTCTTCAATAAAATTTGAAAACTGCATTGGTAAGGGAGTATCAAAATTCTTTAGAATATCAATATTGGCCACCCTTGTAAGTGGGGGCTATGATGAGTGATCCTCCAATAAAAAGGGACTTCTAATTTTCATTGGGATTGAAAAGATTTTAACATGACAGAAGAATTTAATCACCACTTTACAGCAGTAATGGGGGTTGAATTTCATGAAAAATTCTTGGTATCTATTGAGGTTATCATATCATTTCCTCCTTTAATCTACTTTTTATACTGAATTACTATAATTAATTTGCTGGTGTTACATCATCCTTTCATTTCTATGATAAATTCTGTTTGATAAAAATGTTTTATTTTATGACTAGATTATGAGATTCATTTATTAATAATATTTGAATTTATGTATTAAGTGAATTGGACTGCAATTTTACTTTATTGTCTTAGTCTTGTTCAATTTTTGTTATCAGGATTTTGCTAGCCTTGAAGAATGTGTGGCGCATACTGCCACATTTCTATATTTTTGTATGTAACTGGGGATTATTTGGTATAGGAAGTGTTTGCTAAATCTTTTCCGTAAACTCCTATGAATATGGTATCATTTTAAACAAACTTTCTCTTACAGTAATTATTTTGTTTATACGTCCTACTAATTGAAACATTTTTGGTTATTTTATAATCCATTACTTTAAGCTAGTCATTGGTGTTATTAAAAAGAAAACGAAAATCTTAAAATGGAGGCACTGCATTAAGACTTAATACTGGAGTACCCAGGTGACTTAGTCGTTCAGTCCATGGCCTCTGACAAGAGAAGTCCATATACATCCCAAGGATCTGGGTTCATGTCCCAGGGCTGGGAGAGAACAACCAAGATGAATAATTAAATAAATGTTTCTTCTTTCTCTCACTTCCTGCCTGCCTGTTAACTCACCTTCATCCTTACCTACACATTAATATTAACCTGTGGTTTCAATCTTCCCCAGATATGTAGTCTTAACTGGTCAGTATGAAATTTTTGGTCAGCACCAGTGAACTAACACTTTCCATTCCCCAAAGGAAGGTGAGACAATCTACCATAAGATCCTTTTCCATTCCCCTTCTAATCTAGTAGATAATCTAATGTAGGTAATCTAGTTAGATTACCTAAATTTGAAATAATTCCCTTTTCTCTTATCTTGCCTTCTTTTTCTGTAAAGACTTTTCATTTTATAGAACTTTCAGAGCTCTCCTCTGCTAGCTACATGGAAAACTGCCTAATTCATGAATAATTTAATAAAGTCAATTAGATCTTTAAATTTAACTTTGGATTTTGTTATTTAACAGTATAAAACAGAACATTCTTAAGTAGTTATTTTTAGAAAATATATAACGGTGATAAACTTTTTGTTATTATTATTTTCCCCTTATAATTGATGACTTACTGGGTCAAGAATTTTTTTAAAGAAATGTCCTGATTGTTCTTTGTTGGTATTGCTCAATTGTCTTCTAGAATAAGTTGTTGAGAAATCTGATACAAATATAGTAGTCCCATTTCTTAATAGATCACGTTTATTTCTACATAGAAACTTTAGGATTTTACCCTGATTTGGAGTTCTGAAACTCTACTATGATTTGTCTTTATGTGTATTTTATTTTCATTTATTCTATTGAGTCCTGCGTATACCTAAAGGCATGTGTCTTTTTTTTTTAAGTTATGGAAGATTTTCTTTCATAATTTTCTTAATGATTTCTTTTCCTTCATTCTGTTTACTTCTCCTTTATAAATTTAGTGTGATGGATGTTGTGTATGTGTCAGATTTTTTTTACAGTGTTAGCATTACTTTGTCCTTTGTATAATATTTTGAAGAAATTTTCTCTTTTGTTTGTGAATTTGTTCTTTAGCTATTTGCTGTCCCTTTCACTTTTAAATTGCTGTAAACATTTTTGACAGTCATATTTATATGTTAAATCTGTTGATATTTAGTTTAAGATTTAAGATAGAACAGTTAAAATTTGGTAATTTAGAAATGATACTAAACCAGTATATATTAAAATAGTAATATGTATTTTATGAAAAATAACTGTATTTTCAAAATTCCTTCAAAATTTCATGAGGAGTGGCATAGTGTACATTTTTTCAAATTTCTTTAGTGTTAGACTTAACAGTAGACAGCTAAATTTTCATGTCTGCCTCTACAATTCACTTTGTTGTGATACGTTGTTTTGGTTGAGTATATGAAGAAAATCTGGCCTTCAACAGATGTAGTTAGAAATGGGAGAAGTGTGTTAGTAGTCTTTTCATAGAGTTGTAGATATTTTCCTTTGAACTTGACAACTGGTTATTTTATCAAGTATTTCAGTGAAAAGTCTTAAATAATATTAATGATCTTTTTGCATTCCACTTCATTAAAATCCATTACACTTCAAAAAATACATTTTGAATGAATCTTTTACCCATGCGTAGTTTTATAACATCATGCCTTGACTATTTAAAAAGTGTTTGTGTACTGAGTTTGTAGATCATCCATATGGCGATACATTTCATTAGTTATTTTCTAAAGATCTCATTGCTCAGTATCACTGCTGATCTCATCAGAAGAAGTTTTAAGTACTGGGCCAAGATAAAGGTCATAGTGGCAGGCAGGCATTCTTTAAAATCCTAATGTTTGCTTTAAAACATTGAAATTTGGGTGTTGATTACTACTTCAGTCTAAGCCCAAACTATGCCTACTAATATGAAGTTACTGGGAAATCTTAAAGCTGATCATTTTTGTTTTCATATAGTCAATAGTTCATGATCTATGAAAAATAACACTTTTGTAATGCTTAGACTGTAAATCTAAAGCACACATACAGTTTTTGAAACTTATAGCGAGAATCAAAGTATTTATTTGGCAATAAGTGGAAGGATGGATTGGAAGTGAAAACTGCAGGAAGTGAGGAAGTTGTTTTAATAAGCCACCAAGTTTAAGGAGTGATTTTTTTTTTTTAAATGCAACACCAGATAACTAATGTAATCACTTATTTGCTTAAATTTCCCTGCCACGGGTTGGTAACTATTTCCTGCAGTTTATTATCTTACTACAGTTACTGAAACAGAGAGCCTATGTTCTCAGATGGTGGCATTTTTAGGGACATTGTGGCAGGAAACCCATTTTATGGGATATTGTGGACATTGAAACAGAGAGTAGAGATTATTCACTTGAAAATGGCAAAAAGAAGAAAGGAAAAAAAACAGTAGTAATTGCAATAAATCCTGAGGTCAAGGGCATATTTGTTTAAAATGGCTTTTCAAGTTCCTGTTGATTTGAAGGCAGATGGGAAAGAACCAATAAAGAGAGAGAAGGTTAGAAATTCCATGAGAAATAAAATAAGTATTGTAACTGGGTTCCCTAGGGTGTGGGAAATAATAGCATCCAGTATGGCTTTAAAGAGTAATGATGACTTAGATTCTATTATATCTGGAAGGAAGATGAGAAAAAAGTTTTATGTTAGCTAGTTTTATGTTGTGATGATGAGAGCTATGTGTTAGAAGAATGCAACATCAGGTGTGATCAGTTTAGGAAAGTTGAAGGCTTTATTTTGTCCTTAGGTAGATTTTTTTCTGCCATCTGCCCTCTGGGAATTAGGCTGGATTTGTTCATGAAGTGTAACCTGAACACAGATGATTCACATCTGGTTTTATCTAATACTGTACTAAAATTAAAAAAAGAAGAATAGGTTCTTCTGGAACTTCATAATAATGGGTCTCTTGTGAAACAGTTTCATTGATGGGACTGTCTAAATGAAATGATCTTCAGTAAGGAAAACTTTGGATATTGGTTTCCAATTTGACCTGATGTTAATGAACTTTGTTATTTTGTAGGTTAGCAATTAGATTATAATTAAATGAAGCTTATTTTTCTTTAACATCTTAAAAAACTTATGTACTTAGAAATTTTCTTAATGAGTTTCACAAATATATAATTAAATAAAATAATTTTTATTTTGAGAATAGGAATATAAACAGTTAATATTAATTGATTTACACATTGTTTATTCACTCTAAGAAATTGACCTCTTGATTTATCTGTTATAAATCAAAATTTGAATCTTTACTGTTACAATCTTCTGATTCCCTTGTCACCCTTCTCTTTTTTCCCAGATTATATTCTGTGGGCTGTTGTTATACTCGTTCCCTTGTGTATATCAATAACTTTTTCTTCTCTCTCATTGTCATAGTCACTTTGAGAAATCCATATCCTGTTTAAGTCTACTTCTTTCCATGATCTGTGTTCTTACACTATCAATGAAGGTAATGGAAGAAAATCACACATATGTATAAACAGGAGTTATAATGATTCAAAGTAAACAATATATTAGATTCATTTTGTCTGCAGGACTTACTTACCAACTTTACAAATATTACCCATTTTGGTTGCCCAAATCATTTAGAATTGCTTCTGCAAAGTCATCTGAAGTTTTCAAGAGTCCAAAGTTTTTTGTTTCTTTTTTTCAATTTTGCAAATTAGCATTCCTGCCATTTATCCTTTATTTATTTGCTTATTTTTTAAGAGAAGTTATAGACAGAATTGAAGGGAGGTAAGCAGGCAGGCAGGAAGAGAGAGGAGGTAGAAACATTTTATTGTTTATTTAGTTGTTCACACTGGTTGTTCTCCCTGGACCAGCATTCAACCCAGGGGTATGTGGCTTGTATTCCTTTAGAGGCAACTCCACCAGAGCGTACCTGCCATTTGCTCTTACCTTTTGATGTCATTTGTTACTTTATGTGGGATAGGTGAAAAGTGTTTAAATTAGGGTTATATGTTGAGCAGATAGAATGCCAATAGATCATGTATGAGATATAGAGTGAGGAGACAAAGAAGGATAGGTATAAGATTTTGTCCTGCACAACTATTTTCAGAGATAGGGTGAAGCTGGTTATGAACATGAGAGAGAAGATTTTTTTATCCTTAGAGAACAAATTGGTGGTTACTAGAAGATAAGGGAGTTGGGAGTGGATGAAATGGAGTCATTCGTATAGTGATGGATAGAAAGTAGACTTTTGGTGGTAATCATTATGCAATGACATAGATAATGAATTATAAAGCTATATAACTTGAAATATATAATGTCATAAGCCAATCTTGCTCCAATAAAATTTTATTAAACAAAAAATAATTATATTTTTGATACTGTAAGATGTCTGTTGTACACTTCTAGTGATGTCACTTAGAAAATCAGTTACATTAGTCTGGAATTCAGGGGAGAAGTCGAGATAGGATACTACATTTGGGAATCTTTAGGGAATAGATGGTGTATAGTGGTACAGGAACTGGAGGAGCTTATCTAAAGCTGGAGTGCATGAAGAGAAAAGAAGCAATAAATTTGAGGCCTGAGGCTCTCCAAAGTTTAGAGAATGGCGAAATGAAGAAAAAGCAACAAAGACAATGGTAACAAAGAAAGATGGAAGGAAAATCTTAGACAGAATATTGCCCCAAAAGTCAAGTGGAGAAAAATAAAAACTTAAAAAGAGGAACGATCTTAAGTGTCAAATTCTATTAGTGTTTAAGTAGATAAGAACTAGTAAATGAATACTGTACTTACTAGTTTTGTAATTGTTAACAATCTGGACAAGTGAAGGTTTGGTGGAGAGGCAAGGAAAGGCTTATATGGGAGGAGGTTCACGGGAGAATGAGACAAGAGCTGAGGAGGAATTCCTCAAGGGGAGCATGGAAACGGGTTGTTAGTAGACTATGGTCCATATCAGGTTATGTGTGGTAAAGAGAGGGCATTTTCGTGATCAGAATATTTGAATATGCTTGCAGAATGATCTAGAAGAGAGGAAAGTTGGAGATAGAGGAAAAAAAGAAGATAAATACTGAAGACGTGTCCCTTACTAAACAAGAGGACATGGGACTAGGCGATTGTTGGAAGGGCAGAGCACCAATAAGAACTGGCGATTTACGTTCAGTAACAGGAGGGAGGCAGAGGTACTCAAGCTGCAGGAACTTTGAAGATACAGCATTGAGAGCTTTTTGGAATTCTTTTCTGATTCACTTAGTAGTCTCACAAGGCTCTGGAGAAAAGCATGAGGGAGTTGATATATGTAAGTGAATAATTCTAACAACGGGCTTAAGGATTCGAAGGTACATAGAGAGAAGGACATTGAGGAAGTGAGAGCTGAAAGAGTGGTAGATTAGGTGAATTACAGCATTAAATGAATAGAAATTTTGAAATTTAGCATAGGTAAGACCGAAAGAAAATTATTTATTGAGTGGGTGGCACTATGTAAACTGAAATCATTTTATCTGTATGTACATCTATCACAAAGAAAACATTTTAGTGAATGATCTGATTACAGAGTGATTAATGAAAGTTATTTTAATTTTCTGGAATCAGTCTGATTATACAAGTTTGTTTCAGAAATCATGCTCAGTATCAGATACCTGGTGGGTCCCACTTCAGATTCAGTTGACCTCACGTGTCTTGTCACGGCCACCACCGCAGCAGGCAGCTCTGAGTGGGCACTGACTGATTTTATACAGGCATAATCTGAGAACAGCTACCCAGCGTTCCTGTGGGTCTCTTACCTGCACAGTTGTTGACTGCCAGGTGTGAGGCCCTCATAACCAGTTTGGTTCTGAGATCTCACACATGCAGTTGGAAATGTGTTAGGGATTTATAGGATGACATTTTAACTCAGGGAAGGTAGGAGGTGGTGGAAAAGTTCTTTCCTCATTTTGCCTTCTCTTATACCGTGTCCTGAGAAGGTGGGTATGGAGCTTTTACGGAGTCAGAGTAATCAGTTGCACTTAGCAGTGCCCAATTTTGAAAA
This sequence comes from Solenodon paradoxus, assembly GCA_004363575.1. NCBI lineage: Eukaryota > Metazoa > Chordata > Mammalia > Eulipotyphla > Solenodontidae > Solenodon > Solenodon paradoxus. Next base: position 77,036 of record RJWH01001343.1, on the reverse strand, counting down.
TATCCTGACATTCATTCACATTAAGGATTTTTCTCCTTCCTTGTCATACACCCTTGTCCCTCAATTCTGCTCCTTGGGTTGTTCTCCATAATGTAGTAGGAGTTTATGAGCCCTTGGCTTCAGGCTCTGCTTCTGGGAACATAGCCTGAGACAAGTATCATAACACTTTTATATTCCACCAGTTTCAATAAAGGGAGAAAACTTTATTTCAGCAAATAATTTCTCTCCAATATAGGTTGTATATATATATATATATATATATATATATAAAAAATGTGATTATATATATATATGATTTTAGTCATTAACTATTGTTTATGAACTTAAGTTCTGCTAATGTTATTACCTTTTTTTGTCCTAATGATTGTCGTAATCTGAAAAGCTAAAACAAAAGTAAAACAAAGTCCAGTTATGTTTATTAGATTATATGTTATGTACTAAGAATTCATATTGTTCCTTTTCTTAGTTCTGCTTATTAAAAATATTAGGCCTTCATGATCTTTCATGGACTTATGAAATAGCTTCTGTCCTCATTTCTCTGCTCTGGGTTTCTTCTTTCCAGCTCTGCATGTTCTCAATGATTTGTCCAAAACAAAGATTTGATTCCCCTCATAACCTCTGCTTAAAAACCTTTAGTAGCTTTTCATTAACAAATATTAAGCCCAAACTCTTAGGATGACCTATAACTTATTATTGTCTCCTTTCCTACCTCCTACAACTCTAGTTTATCTTTAATGAGTATGTGTATTACTCCTAGTCCTTCCCTCTGACCATACTGTTTTTAGTCATCAGGTTTAGATTTGTTCTAGCATCGACTCTTCTGAAAAACTTTATTCTTGAGTGCCCAGTTGGATTTGATCTTTCTCTCTTCAAGACAGATGCAGTTTGTAATTTCTACCTTTATAGCAGCAATTAACATTTTGCAATAATTTGTTTGTATAACTCTGTCCTCTGTAAGGAGAAAGAACAAGGATTCTTTGCTCCTTTTTTCCTTTTTTTTTTCTGCCTAGTCCTTCGTCCTTTACTGTAGTACTGGGCTTGTTATAGTTCATTGCTAGGTGCCATTGCAGTTGTAGTCAACAAAATTATACTATCTTTTTTGAGGTATTAAAACAGGGTTAACATTCATAAATTAAAATTAAAAAAATTCAAATAGCCACCTTTTCCTTTTTCCTGGGGAAAATTGTCCCTAGATCCCATAGTGAAATCTGTGAATGTCACTATAAATTTTGACTGAGAACTCTGGGTCATAGCAAATCTTGAAACAACTAGGTACAAAGACTTCTTTTAGGTTAAGCTTACACTTTTCCATGAGAATGTTTAAGCTTTATTTGTGGTTTTATTATTCTATGTCTTCAGCAAGCTTGAGGGTAGCTTGTTCATACTGAAAATCATGGAGCAAAGCTAGTCTAGTAAAAAATAGAAAATTTCCCTGGAAGATCTACTCCTCTTTAGCTTATATAATGTTTAATTTTCAGCAGCTGAGCTCCCTGTGTCAACCATGAAAACAATTACTGTTGGGAATTTTAGTATTTAAGACTCTAGTCAAAAGTAGTACTGTAGACTGATCAGCTCTTTACTCACAAGTGTTTTTTGTTACCCTTAGTTATGTTTTAAAGCTATGAATTAGATGTCAACATTTAAAAATTAATGTATAGTAAGTCCTCACTTAATGTCCTTAATAGATTCTTAGAGACTGTGACTTTAAGCAAAAAGATTTATAATGAAAGCAGGTCCTCAAAGAAAGTTATTTATTTCAATGTCCTCCAATACTTTTTCTTTCTTTCTCATTATCATTATAATGAAATGAAGTTGAATGAAAGAACCTGTTGGATTTCACACATAGAAAATCTGGACTATCTGCTTCCCTTAAAAAGTAAGAAAATCTGAGACATTGGGTCGACATATTCTATAAGGCAACAATTGACTAGAACTGAGCACTAAGTATGAAGCATGCATTTCCCTGTCCATCACTATCCAAGTCCAGTTTCTGTCTTTTGTTTATACTAGCCACATGACCATTTTAGCTTTTGGTTTGCAATCCTAACTCTTGGTTGTACAGAACATTAAAATATTATTTCTTTTTGTTCTGCAAGACCATGATCATTATTCCATTGTAAGTCAAAATTCTGTATACTTTCCTGATAGTTTGAATTATTTGTGGTAGAATATTTTTTCAAATACTGTCTAAATGAAAATATTTCCCCATGTTACCACTTTAACATATTGGCCTCCAAACTCGAATCTCCTGGAATCAACTACAAACAATTACAGTCTTAGCTTTTTCAAGAAACAACTTTAATAAGGTAAACAATTTGCAGAGAAGAATTCAGATAACTCAAAATAACTGTACCATATTATCTGCTAAAATTTAGTGTTTATTTTTTGACATCTTGTACCATGTCAGTGCATTTCTCTTGTGTCATATTGTGTTATTCCAGTTTATAGTGGGAAGAAGCATAACAGGATGTGACATGATATAAATGATCCACTGACATGTCTGATTTAAAGACTACACTCCTGTTAGAAACAGACATTTTCAATTAATTCAGTTCCTGGGAATTTAAAATGAAACTGATGAACAAAGCTGAAGACGTCTATAAACTGATGTATGAATAATATGGCTTACCAAACCAAAGGTAGACTATTGTATGTGTGTATATTATCATCATTGAAGAGCTCAAAGTTTGACATCACCCATGTATAGTCATTGGCTATTTTCTAAATTTGATTATTTTTATAAAGCTAGTCTGAGTATCAAACCCTTAAGAAAAGCATTTTTATTTTTTAAATTTTAAAATAATTTTATTGAAATCCCAAGGTAGGTATTGTCACACTTCTTTGATACATCATGTTATAGTATGATGGTTTTCACTTTTGATAAATGATCCACACATTTTCTTTTTAAAATTAGTATTTTAAAATTAAAGTGCTACATGTTTGTAATTGGAAACTTGGGAACCACAAAAGTATTTTAAAAATGATTTAGAAATACCTCGCTTAAAGATAACCACTGTTTAGACTATTTTATTTCAGTCATTTCTTTTAGATTCACGTCATGTTTACTCTCTTCATTATATCTACATCTACATCTATCTATACCTATATCTTAGTATACTAATAGCTTTCATTGTATCTCATAATTTTGTGTATCTGGTATTAAACAGTACTCTCTGAATATTTTTTCTTTTTACAAAATGTTGCCTGAAGTGGTGATATTCATCTGGCTAGCAAGCTGGTCTAGAAGGTCTGAAGAAGGCTTCCCTCACATATCTGGTACCTTGAGAGGAATGGTTGTATTACATTTGGCTTCCCTGGAGCTATTGACCAGGTGAATTTGTTGTTTTTGATTTTCCATGAGACTACTTGAGCTTCCTTATATCATGGAAACTGAATTCTAAGAGCAAAGATTCCCGATGTACATATATTTTCAAATTGGAATTTAATCGTAGTCCCAGTTTTAGATCTTTGTATTTAAAGTTCAAGATCATCTTATGAGTATTTTCTTATTCCACAAAAATTTCTTGCTGATTGATTTTAATAGCTGCATAACATTGTATGTTATACAATGTAATTTAGTTACTATCACATTGTCACATAAGTAATATTTTTATTTAAAAGTTGCTGTATATACATTTCTGCCTGAGTTTTGTTTACTTTCATTTGTAATCCCAGAAGCAAAATTAGTTAAGGTTAAGAAAAAATTTAATGATGATGATATAGGTTATCAAACTGCTTTCCAGAAATGTAGCATTATCATCGGTATTATTGAGTACCTAAACACTATACCTTCATCGGGGTTTTCATTTTAAAGTCTTTGCATATTTGATTAAGTTATTAATATCTTATGGATGTGATTTGTAATCATGTGATCACTAGTGAGGCTGAAAATTTTTTCACATTTATTATTAAGTTATAACTTCTCAGATATTTACCTATTCATCTACTGAGATATCATTTAATTATCAGTTTATCTCAGAACTTAATATATTAACAAACTATAAGATAGCAGTATTGAAAAAATATATGTGTTTTTGGAAAAGAAATTCAAACTGACAAAATTGACATAATTTTGGATTTCTCTATGTGCATTATATTTTAATTATAGTTAAAATGAATTTTAACTAATATGCTTATTTTTATTTTGAAACAGTTTTACTTGCTATTTGCATTTAATCTTGGCCTTACACAAAAGTAATGAAAATTAAAATTCATTCATTTTAAAAATGCTTTTCAAAAAAAACAAAAAAGAACAAAACATACCCTGGAATCAGTATAACATTTGATTAGCTTGACTTTAAAAATAGCAAACATTTAAAGTGTTTCTAAAATTCTGGAAGCTATATTAATTGTGTATTGCTCTTGTGGTGTAGAGTGAAAAAGTCATCATTATTCACTTATACATTTATAGTGTCATAGTAATAGTTTGAATATCCTTTCACATTATTATTATACATATAGTTTCTTAAGAGAGAAAATGGCAATATATTCTTCCTAAAAATATTTTTATTACCTAATTTAAAAAGCTGTTTGAATTATTTAAAGAATATGTTCTCACTCCTTTCTTTTGTGTTCATTTCTGGACACTGTAATGCAGGTTATAAAAGCGGTGAAAGTAAAATGGCTAATATATAGATAGATGTAATTACATAATAGTTGTGTATTCTGAATGCGAAGGACCATGAACTTGTTGTGGAAATTCACTGCATAATTTCAAGAGCAATATCACAAATTGCTTTGGAAAAAATAAAACAGAAGAATGTAGGAAATCTCAGCAAGGAAATGTTTTGGGTGCATTTTTTTTTCTTCAGTAAAATGAAAGCATTTTATCATGATGTCCTGCCAAGATTTGTCCTCAATAAATTCAAAGTCCTTCCTCTTTACTTTCCAAATTTCTGTAAAGTGCATTGCTATTGATTCTGAAACATACATTTTCTCACATAATTCTTATTCAGAGCCAGTTTGATGTCTGCTAACTTGCCTATTAGTCATTTTCCCATATCTTTCCATTTCTGTCATTGCTTTGTTTTGCAAGTATTCCTCTAAACTAGATTGACCACTTATATTAGCCTTCCAGTAAGTAGTTTGGTTTGCAAGTCTAGCTAATACATGAATAAAGGCTGCTTACATATTTTTTCTTTTTCTTTTTCTTTCCTCTCTCCCACCCTCCCTTTTTTCTTTCTTTCTTTTTTCCTTCCTTCCTTTCCTCCTTCCTTCCCTCCATTTTTTCTTTCTTTGCTATGTTTGGCATTCCTAAAAGCAATGCTTACAATGCCTTGTTAAACTGTAATTGCTCCTCCACTAACCCTAACAAAGGCAACATGCTAATTTTTGTATTAAGACAATGCAATGGCATACACTTGCACGATGCTATTTTATCCTCTTTCTTGAGACTTTTATAACAATCCGTTTATTGCTGATGGGTTTCTAATAATGGTGTCCATGTGGCTTTCTAACAACAGCAGAATGTTAATTTATTCCCCAGTGTTACCTAGAGGCCCTGACTAGTGTCCAGGATTGGTGCCGCCCTAATTTAAATACTGGGTAGGACCAGGCTGATCAGGTGGCTCAGAGCTAGCACAATAGGCAGTGCAGGAACCCCCACTCCCTGATCAGGGCAGATCAGGAGGATTCCAAGTGTAATTGGCCCCCAGGGAGTATGTAAGTCACTCTGCACACCCCCTTCAGACCTCCTTAATGTCTTGCCAGCTGGAAGGAAAAGTGCCTTCTTGCATTGCCCACAAAGGAAGCAGGGATTGAAGGGAGTAGAACTGGCAAAATTAAAAAAAGAGGAAAGAGACAGCAACACAAATGAAGAGGTGGGTAATAATATTGTACATCTAAAAGCCCGGAGAGTGCGTCGTAAACAAATGGGTTTGCAGTGGTCAGTAGACAATTATATCCTGTTACCTCATTTCGAATGCTGACTAATTACATAGAGCAAGAGGAAATTAACACAGGAACCTCATTCTTTGCCAAGTCCACATCAAAATGCTGTAAAAGAAAAACATGAAATCAATCTTCCATGGCTTTAAAGGACTCATGGTTCCTGAAGTTTAAAGTTCTGCACAAAGTTCTCCAAAGTGTAATAAGACTCACTGAATGTTCAGATCTCTTGAAATGAGATCTATGGAAAAGGAAGAAAAAGCAACAACAAAAAGAAAGTGCTATGGTGCTCACAACTTTGTGATGTGGATAACTAGTTGAACTCTTTTTCCCCTGTATTCTGACATTATTGTTTAAATCCCAACTCCTATCCTATTTACTTAATGTTAAATAATTATTAGATGAAGTGGGAAGGCATCTTCTTGGACAGAGAGGTCTCCTGAAACTTTTCTTGGGATATATTTGATTTGTTTCAGGATTTAACTGAGTTCTTGAACTTTTTATTCAAAGAGGTACATAGTATAAACAGTAGACAGTATAGCTGCGTTTTGGGTTTTTTGTATCTTTTTCTGATTATAGACTTTTTGAAAACCAAATCACTTTATTCTATTGACTTACAGTTTAAAGATATTTGCCACTAGGGAAAAAAAATCAGTTTTCTGTATAACCTAGAAACATATATAGGCATATGTTTAAAAGAATAAACAAAGGCCCAAGAATAAGACCTCAAAACATTAATAAAAGCACTGAGCCTCTGTTAAAATACTCTAAAATGTAAGTAAGCATTAAAGAGTGGAGAGAGTCAATAAACAAAACTATGATTCGAACTTGGCAGTGAGAGCCTCTCTGCATCCAGCTTTCCTGGTCCTTGCTGCTGGTCATCAATGTTTAACAAAGTGACACTATAGGATTCTGCTCTGCCATAAATCTATGATCACTGTGTGTTAGGTTTCAGGACTTTATCATGGTTTCAGCCAGAGTAGTTGTTTTTTAAATGTGATTAGAGCAAGATTTTTTTTTTCTTTTAGCAGGGGGTAGGGGAGGAATATTTCATAATCTGCTGGTTTAAAAATATTTTAAAAACACTGGACAAGGTGATTTCTTTGTACCCAGTCAATTCAAAGACCATTGATTCTATGTTAAATACTCTGGAAAACCTACCACCAAGTGCAGTACTATATCTGAAATGGAAATTATCAGTGAGGAGAATAAGGGACCTAATCATACTTAAAGATAAAACTCAGGTTTTTTTTTTTTTTCCTATGACCAGAAAATAAAAGGCTTTTAAAGAAATTAATTTAGATAATCCTTCTTCATGGTCCTTACATCAATTTCTTTCACTTGCTATTTTAACAGGATCATTTGTTGCTGGCAAGGGAGGGGGAGAAAGTCTTTTAAAGGTCACCCTCCTTCAGGTGCGGAGCTCTTTCTATCCTCCTATTTTCTTCCTGTGTCATTTGGTAAAGGCAACATTCCCATAGATTCAGAAAATAGAGGAAAAAGTACGAAAACCAGAGCCAAATTAAGGCAACTGAAAAAGCATAATGAGGTTAATATTTTTGAAAGTATTGCTGATGTATTTAGCAAGTTGCTTAGTAACTCCTCATCCATTGAACCAATAGCATTTACAGTCAGGCAGAATCTTTGGGAATAGAGGCCATAGCTCAGTTTAATGTAGCAACTTGATTCTTAAGTAAAGGGTTTTCTGAATTATGTAAGTTTCACTCCACGTGCCAACTCCACTCTAAAGACATGGAGAACGTGTAAGAAAAACTCCCCTTGTGGGGAGTATAAAACTTTTGGATGGTGAGGGCAGTGGGAAAGAAGAGGCAAATGCAGATATGGAGGTAGTAGTACGTAGGCTTGCTTCTAGAGGGTTAAACCCCTGGTGACAGTGGAAGGGGTAGTAAAAATGAGGATCATTGGTCAAAAAGCAAGATCAGAAGAAGGACCCTGTGCAGAGTTACACTGTACATATTTGGTGTTTAGAATTCTGAGAGGAAACTGTCTCACAGGAAGCCCATCACCATAGAAAGTGGCTGCAGTAGAACAGAAAAAGTCTAGTACTTTGTTCAGGCAGACACAAGCCTGCGACATTATCTTTTATTTGTGGGACACCATTGGAATTGTTGTTTGGACAACTACCAAGTCAGTCACTGAGGTAACATTCATAGTGGCCTGTGTCAGAGCCTGTAGCAGTCAGACTGCCCATGTTAAGGGTCAAAGGAGAGGCACATTCAAAGTCCAGACATTCCACAGTACAAAGAGAGCCAAGGGGTATTTTTGTCACTAGTGAAAGCTGAGCTTACTGGCTTTGTACTGTTGCTGTCAAGAGAAAGGACCATGAATTTCACCTGCGCAGATAGCAGTACAGTCAGAGATGAGCACTCATACGGGCTGTCTAAGCTCCCAGTAAACTCAGTTTCCAGACTGATCACAAGTAGGAAGGCATGGTTGCTTGGGACTGTCTAGGTTTTGGCATTACTCATCTCTGTCCTGGGCACTGCCTCAATACCTGGCGATCTAGAACGGCTGGTCACCCTGTCTTGATGTTCACAAAGACAAGATTCATTGAAAAATGCTTTATCTTACAGCACAGTGACTAGAAGTGGAGCTATCCAAAGCATGCAGTGCTTAGAGGGGAATGCCTACCCAGTAGCTGGAATAGAGTAAGCATTAAATTACTTTTAGTTGTTATTAGGATTAGTTTTTGGAAAAATACTAACAGACTTTGTGCTATCCTTTTTGTCTGGATTTCTCTCTTAGAATTTTTTCTTCTTAGATTTAAACTAGAGATAATAAATGAAAAGCTAAAAATTCATCGAGGGAAAATACTTGAGCATTGTTAGGAAGATCCAGTCATATCTACAGTGTGAAACTTACTGTCTTCTCTAGCATCTCATACAGGTAGAATAGGGTCAGACAGCAACCTAAGCATCTGGAAATTTAGCTCCTGTTATTTTCTTGGCCAAAAAACTTTTACATAGTGTTCTTATAAAAGCCTTTAAAATTAGATGGTTGAACTGGATAAAGGCTATGGTCATGTCCAGCTCTGAGCTTCAGCATCTCAAGTGAGAACAAAACAAGACAGTATACAATTAAGTGCTAAATTGAGTGCTGAACAATGTGATAAAGCTTTTAAAAACTTCACTCTTTCTCTTGAGGATTAAAAAAACCCAGCAACCTTCAAGTGTTAGTGTTTTCCTCCCTTTTATTTTGAAAACCTGCTTCCCTTGTACCGGACTATTCTGATTCAGATGAAAAAAGAGAGAACCCGCCTGTGTTTTCAGCCCAGCGGCTGAGACGTCTGACAGCAGAGACGTGGCTAGCGCTACTGCGCGACATGCCTCAATGAGGGAATAAGCATGGCTCCTGCCTAGAAGGTTCATGGCAAATTGCTCATAATTACAGTCATCCTTGCAGCAAGGCAGAAACAACAAGCAGCATTGTCTCTATATCTTGAGGTAGCGTAACCACCTCTCAAATTGCCTTTTCCTCTCTGCTTCTGTTTCTACTTCGTTCCCTATGTAAGACAATTTCTCTAGTTCTCTCGCTGAGAAAGCATGTAGTGAGTCGCACAGCTCTAAGTCCAACAACACAGGACACTCTCCAACCCTAATTTGCAAAATACAGGCAGGAGATCATTTCGTTTCTCCTGAACGCCTCTCTTAAGAGAAATCTCTCAAAACTCTTTGTTGTCTCTAAATTATAACTTAGAATATACTGTCCTTCCTTTGAATGCACCAAATGACTGACTAGTCCAAGTATCTCTTCTGGAACTACTTAACTTCTTAGAGTAGCAGCCTGAGGATGTGACCTGTCGTAGACTGGTTCTCACCAGTGCCGTTTTTCTTTTTCTCTTGCCTGATCTAAACTCTCTGTCCTTTTACTTTAAAACTATCTATCTATCTATCTATCTATCTATCTATCTATCTATCTATCTATCTATCTATAGATAGATAGATATCCAAGGCACTTTTTCATTGTGATTCCTTCTCATGCCACTTCTGTTCTGATATATTAGTTATGATGTTGCCTATTCCCTAATAGGGTGGATAGGTGGGCATATATGGTTTAGGAAAGTCTCAGGGAATTTTAGAGAGAAGTCAAGTATGATTTTATAACTTGATAAGTGGAAAAGGAAGCCACTGTAGTTAAAGAATAAATCTAGAAATAAATCTTTTCTTCTTTGATAGCACATTTGTGTTAGGTTGTTAACTTATTATGAGGTTGGACTTTATGGCAATAAAGACTATCAGTTCTACTCACAGTGAATATCTAGCATCTAACTTAGAGCCTAGCATATATTCAATGCTCAGTAAATAATCTAATGAATTGAAAAATAAGAGCAAATCTCTTTAAGCTTGTGTGGCAGTTGTTGTACGTCAGGGTGTGTGTGGGAGAGAGAGAGACAGAGAGAGAAAGAGAGAGAGAGAGAGAGAGAGAGAGAGAGAGAGAGAGAGAGAGAGAGAGAGAGAGGTACCTGGGATATCTTTCAATCAGGATTTTCAAATGTTTTTGGTTCAATGTACTCTTGATGTCTCAGCATTTTTCCTCATAGCATTATCAGACTAAAGTTCCATTAAGTATTAAGTATTTATATCCAAATAATTTAATATGTATTTACAGTCTAACAACTTAGTGATCATTAAAATACATGCATACATTGAAAAGTGTATTTTCACTTTACTCTTATCCAGTATTATATACAAGTGGGATATGTGTGCACCAACTGAACACTGCACACCTCAAGCTTTGGAATCAGGTTAGACATCGTCAGCCTCAGTTTCTGTGCCACATTCTGTTGGATACAGTTCATACTCTTAGTAGCTGCTGAAAATCTGTCTTCACAAGGATACGATGTCATGGAAGGGAATCTCACACTACCTAATAGTATTTAAATGGTGAACAATCCCAAGCAAGAAGTTATGTGGGATATATACCAAATATTGAATACTTCTATGTTTTCCTCTAAAATAAAAAAGAAAAATCCTATGGTGAATTCACTGTGGCATGCTGGAGCACATTGGTCAAAGTTTTGGAATTGCCTTGTTACATTCATGTTGATTTCAAATACTGGAGAAATCATAGTGAAAAATAGGTTATGATAATGAAGAGATCATTGGAGTTTTAGTCATATTGTGAACGACTTACCAACTACAGATAGTTTTCATTTCCTACAAGTCATCATTAACTGTGTCTTAGGTTTGCTTTGCTGAGTTTGATTAAAAGTCAACTCCTTACTTCGAAAGGCTATGACTAAAGCTGTGGGATCCATTTCTCACATTATTCACATGAATTGGTCTCCTGACTTTACATCCCACAGCTTTCATTTTCATACTTTGTGGCCCTTGGAGCATAGTTGTCTACTTAAAACTTAAAAAAGAGTGAGGGGGAGGGTCTTAGTGCTGGTCTGCTCACATTCTCAGCATTAGAGGCCTCACAACATCTGTAACACATCTCAGCATTTGTGTCAACCTACAAATTATCTGTTGGAACTGGAGGAATTTATTTAAAAGACTTCCAGTGAAATCTTATGACAAATAGGTACAATCTAACATCAGCCTTCTCACTAAATGCTTTACTCTTGGCATTTATAAATGCTCATTACCATTGTGCATTCTTGAGTAAATTTGGGTTTTACAAGATAATTTATAATCCTTATCATCTCTACTTCAGAATCCAGTGAACCACAGTTCTTTCTTAGCAGAAATGTGAAACCTCAGAGGGTTAAGTCAGTTTCACCCACACAGAAAGTCAACATCAAGTATTTCTTTAAATGTGAACTCCTTGACAAACACATCTTTCCATTTGCAAGGCCCATGAATTTAAAGCATCCGGTAATAACAGGCCTGTGCTCCCTCTCAGAGCTGGAAGCTCCTTGTGAAATGGTATCCTGCCAAAGTGCCACTGCAATAAAGCTCTGCGTCCTAAAGTCGGTGTCAAAGTGCCAGCGAACCAAGACTGGCAGCGGGCTAATTTGGGAGAGCTGTCTGCCTCAGCCTCCCCCACGTACTCCTACTGATCAACTCAGTCACAGGAGCTATTCAGCTTGTCAACCTTCATGGGTAGGGGGAGAAGGGGATGAAAAGAAATTTTGCTATGCCTTTCCCTTTCACTCAATACTCAGATTCCCCCGAGTTACTGATCAGCCTCTGAGAGTGCCTGGAGCTCTGTTTCCCCACTAGATTAATGGCTTCATAACCAGACCCTCAAGGTAAGAGATATCCCCTTAGCTAAGGTAGCAACTCTTATGATATATAATGTGTTGACAATATCTAATACTTTCAAAACATCTTTTAATAAATTGAATAGATACACGAGTCTCTGCACTAATAGGAGTTGCACTTATTTAATTATCTTTTTCCTTCTGTTAAAAATGATCAGTTAAATGAAGGGAGTTAGCAACTGCATTGCTAGGGGCAGTTAGGTGGTGAGGCCCTCTGCACTGTTTGTGCTAAGAGAGCTACAAAAAGGCTAGAAAGGAGCTACAAATGCTTATATTTTTGGTAAAGTAAGCCTCGGTTCACCATGGCCACATTTTTGGAATCACAAGTATATATATTTTTAATTCTTTCAGTTTATCACAAGTTATAAAATGGGGCCAAAATAATCCTTTTTTGATTAACATGAGACTCTAATTGGGATAGCGGCATAAAACTTCCAGCACATTACAAACATACAGTCAATGATCTTTTTCTGCCTCTTCTTTCTCATTTACATTACTATTATTGATTAGACCCAATTATGGGAAATAAGTATAGAGTAATGTAAATTGGAATTAATGCAAATTGGCCCCAAATGTTTAATTTTAGCTGAATATAACATGAGAAAAAAATAATTAAATAAAGGAGATCCTACCTAGCATGAAGAAATTGCGGCCAAATGAATATGGCCCTCAGAGGTCCTGACTCCTTATTTGTAAGAACGACTTACCCTGAGGCGGTGAGGCTCACTGTGCAGCTTGTGAACTGCTCACAACACTTAACAAGTGGTTTGTGGCTCATTATAGCCTGATTTACTGTGTGTACCCTGTGTGGGTGCTTCTGTCCCTCTCAGAAAGGCTCTTTGAATAAAATGTATAGGTTCTACTCTTTGTGTCTTGATACCTGGCACGTGGCTGTTCTCAACATGAGTGTAGAATACTGGTACTTCAAGGAGCTGTTTTAATTCTCCTCAGCAATCCTGAGGGGTGGTTGTAGACACACATTCTCGTGGTAGTTAAGTGAGTTATAAATGCAAGCATTTTATTTGAGCACTAAGAGGGAAGGGAGCTGAACTTCACGACAAATTGAGTGTGGTAGGAGGGATGTGGATAAGGAAACTCCTGTTGTCTGAGGAATCTCCTCAGAGAGATGAGAAAGCCATAGATACATACATATCCTTCATCCAAGCATTTTAAAGATGGAGCGAAAGTAGAAACTGTTTGTGTGTGTGTGTGTGTGTGTGTGTGTGTGTGTGTGTGAGAGAGAGAGAGAGCGAGAGAGAGAGAGAGAGAGAGAGAGAGAGAGAGAGAGAGAGAGAGAGAGAGCCAGAAAATTTTTCCTACTGATTTGAAAGAGAGCTTATTCTTTTTTGGGGTTGTTTTTCTTGTACAGTGAGGATTTTCTGTTCAGAACTGTTTCTGTAAGCAATCTTCTGTGCAATATGCATACACTTGGTATGAGGTTTATTCCTTTTAATGCAATCATTTTGTAGAGTGGTAAATGAGTTATTTGAATTTCTTAGAGACCAGCTTTTTTCTGATTTTTTTTTTTTGACCTTATTTTGTCAGTTCATACTGTCAGACTTCTAGGCCATCTTCAAAAGACACTTCATTTTCATTTTCAATCAGTTTCTCTCCACGAATTTTCACATAACTTGCTTCACACTACTAATTTCACTTTAAAGCTGGCATCCTATTCCACATCCCTGGACTTGCTGTGCTAACATGTTTAAACATGATTAGACTTTATGAACATAAGAGAGACAAAACTCCAAGAATCACACACCTCTTAATTTGCTATCATTCCAAAAGGGGATCTCAACTTTGGAAACTGAAAATGAATGGGCTTCTTGAGAGGCAGATATACTGGGTCTTCTCCTGCTAAGTGTAAAGTTTTGTTTTATAGTTGCAGATGGAATTTTCATTTGTATTCCAGTGCAAATCACTGTTGTATCAAATACCATGAAATATCTAGGTGATAAAAAAAATTTCCTGGTCATAGATGATGATTAATTTACTTTCAGTAATGTTTGCCACACATTTAGTTTAAAGTGAAGGGATTATGATATCATTATGGTTGTATTTTACCTTTATTATAATTGAGAATAATACTATCTCAATGTGACATTCATTTATTCATTTTTCAACAATTATGTGCCAAACGTTGTGATGAGCATTCAAAAAGGGTGGAGTTGTGTCAAAGTATCCATGAGAGATTTAGAATTGAGGTGAACACTTAATCTGTATGGCATTATCATGAAAATTTGGTCTTAGATTTAAAAATATTATATGTATTATATATAGTATATATAATATATATATGCACACATACATAGATATTTGATACTTGGTATATGTTGCTTATATTTCAAAGATTTGATATGGGTTAAACATATGCAATAAGTCATTGGAATACGACTAAAATACTAAGAGCCACATAAGAGTAGCAGAGATTTTTGGATCTGAAATCTAAACTAAGAATAGTTTCTCCAGTTGTAAAGTAAATTTAGTTCCTGTGTGGGTCACAAAGGCCAATAAAGAAATCCATGAGTCATGTAGTATTCATTTTCTAATAAAAGGATATATACCAGTTGGTAAGAAGAAAATGTTCCTGGAAATAAACTGTAAGAGGAATCTAACTCTGGATTGCTGTAATAAAAGAAAATATCTTTAATAGTAGTCTTTAGAGAAGATGAAGAAAATTTATTCATATGATCATTTCTTACGTTGACTCTTGGTAAATTCAAGAGAACACTACTATACAGCAATTTTTTTTTTTTGTTTGTAGGAAAGGTGCAGGCAGGAATGAAGGCAAGCATGCAGGCAAGGCACGTATGCAAGCAGGAAGAGAGAAGAGGCAGAAGCACTTTATCTTGTATAGTTTTTCATCTTGGTTGTTCTCTTGGCCCCTGGGTGGCGAAGCCAGGTCCTTGGAATGTATGTGGACTGTGCTCTGCTGGAGGTGCTGGACTCATCTGTTAGACCATCCAGGTGTGCCCTATACAGCAATTATGTGAATGTATTTCTTCAGGGAATTAAATGACATAGTCATCAAGCTGCTGGGGCTTGGGTTTTGTTATAGCTGGAGGCAGCTAGGTGTGTTGCTCTTGCTTTATGGGTCAGTATGCATCTGAAAGCCTGCTTTTCTCAGATGACTTGATTTCCAGAACCCAGGGCCAGGCCCATGCTGAAAGTGTTGAAATCCATGCTGCTTTCTGGAGGCGCACCAATGCTGAACTGTAACTGAGCGGTGGGTGGGTCCTCCATCTTTCCAACTTTGCCCTCACCCCACCTCTGCAGTGCCTCTGTCTACATGGCAGCTATTTGGGCAGCACCTTCTCACCAGGGAAGCTTCTAGACTCTTTTACACACTGCTGAGTCTCATTTTGGACATCGTGGGTGACTTGTGGCCTAAATAGGTTGATAACTTGAAAGTATTTACCAATTATAACAACCGGTATGCATTTTATGTGCCCCTCTCCCCCAAAGTATGTCCCCTCTCACTGAGCTCATTTAAACTACAGTGCCTCTTCTTATGGACATATATCATGTACATTTCTACCAGACTATATGACCAAGAGGGTTGTATCCATGCATGGTTTGATTTTCATATCCTACATCTTTGCACTGTCCCTCATACTCATTAAATATCTGTTGAATGAATAAATGAATGTTAGACATTTAGCCAAGTCCTTTGGGTCTTCATACCTGGGTAAAAAAGGTGAAGTGTCTTGTAATATTTCAATCTCTGTCAATTTTAGGTACATGGAACACTTAGAATAGTCTATCCTTTGTCATATGGTATGATTTTTACATCTAATTATAAAGATATGATTCTTAAAAGTGAAAACCTGGGAAAAATAGATATAATTAGACCTTAATCCTTGAAGTATTTCTTTTTGAGATTGAATGACAGCAGAAGCCTCATACTGGTCACTTTAAGAAGCTTGAAGGCTTCTTTTTTCTGAATTGATTATAAATTGGGTCAGCATACAATTTATTGTCCAATTTGAAACACTTTTGATAATAACAAAGACACTTTTAATAATTATATCAGGATCATAAGCATTAGCCAAGATTGTTCTTGGGCAAATGGAGATATATGGTCACCTTGCTATAAATATATTTTTGTTTTATGAATCATTGGTGGCCTATGTGGCAGTCTGCCTTCCATATCCTTCAGTGGTAATGAAGAGGAAAGAGATGACAGGTCAGGCATTTTAGATTTCCCCCAATTCCCTTTTTTATATGTATGCAACAGATTGGGATCTTTCATACACACTTCATGCTATCCCAAAGCATAGTGTCAATTCCTAAGTACAAAATAGAAAGAAAGAAAAATGGCGTCCCTTTTCATTATAGAATGCAGAAGATAAAAACTGACAAGGAGTATTATCAAACCAAAGAGCTGATGAAATTCTCAGAGAAGAAAATTACTTCCTGTAGCTGATACTTTAAATAATAAGCTTCAAAATTTGGTAAGATTCTAATAGAGAAGAAGGGGGATCAATTTCAGTGGAACATTCATCAGCACTTTTTCATTCATTGGAAGGAGTGTTTGGTGTCTGCTTTAGAGGAACATAGGAATAGGCAGAATGGCTGATAGGAAATAAAATAGAATACTGAACACAAGGGGGGCAATTCTGGCAATCTAAGTGATCAGTCAATTTGCTTGCAGTATGAAGTGTCTGGATTTATCACAGTAATATTGTTTGTTTTCTGTAGACCATGCAGATCTCATTATATCTATGCTGATGGCCTTGTCATCACTGCTGATGATCAGAATTCTCTTTGTTGGCCTTATGTGACTCGGTGACCTTGAATAATTGAGGATGGAATATGACAGTCAGTGCTAAGGGTAAAGCAAGTGTCTATAGTGAGGACTTCAGTCCCCTAATAGGGGAACAAAAGTTTGTCAGAAATGATCAGCAGTTTTTCTTGGAATATAAAAGGAATACAAATAAAGGGGCCCTCCCTTCCTTCATATATTACACAAGAGTATCCAACTTGTTCATCTTTGCCCTGCAAGTTGGAATGGGAAAATCTCTTGTGCATACACTGCCTTTCTTGAGTCAAACACAATTAATCCAGAAGAGAAGTGGGAATGGGTATACTTTTTTTTCCTTCAAATTTTGTTGTTAATTAAAAAAACAATTATCAGGGATTTCTAATTACTTTATAAGTGCTGTATGGCCTGTACCTGCTCCTCAGCAAATTAGTAAGATAATGTTGGAAACATCTTATTAAACAGAATTACTCTTTCTCCTCCTTCAGATTCACACATCTACTTAATAGGCCTCTTCTTGTGCAACACCTTTGTGAAACATTTATATCCATTAAGTTATCTTACAGTTATTAGCATTGTGCATTGGTTTCTAAATGTTTTTTATCCAGGACCTAATAAATTGACCGACCTCCTTAAGGATGAGTAGGGACAGACACGAACTCTTTAAAAGATCTTTAAAGATATTCCCTTCAAGCAAGTGAGTGTTCTGGAAACAAAATCTTTCTGTTGGAAGGTATAGAGATTCATTGAAAAGGTAATACCAAAGGGAAAACAGAGCCCAGAGGTTCCTGGAGATTTTACTGGGAGAGAATGGGAATAGCACTAGTCGGGGGTTGACAAGCGAAAAATCAGATCCGAAATGTAAGATGTTGGAGAGTCTTACAAAGGGAACATCAAAATGAAAAAGTTGACTGTACTTCAGACATCAGACCTGTGAAAATACGTTCTGTAAAAATCTTGACAGATGGGGATACTTGAGAGTTTCATAGAACACATCAAGATCTTCAGTTCATCCTTTTGAGTTTGAGTGGTACCAAGTTGAGAATGAGAAAGTAAGCTGCTGATTTATACAAAATCATAACCTCAGTAGTTTAGTTTTGTTTTTTTTAAAGGAGAGGTGCTGGTGGGCATGAAGGAGAGTGGAGGTAGGCAGGCACAAAGAGGGAGAAGGAAGCAGCATTTTTGTTCATTTTATTTAGTTGTTTATCTTGGTTGTTTCTTCTGGTCCTGGGTCACGAACCTAGGTCCTTGGGATGTATGTGGACTGTGCTCTTGGCCAGAAGGGGATAGCTTATCTGCTACCCAGCTAGGGTAGGTTGATCTCAATAGTTTTAAATAATCTTTGAGACGATCATTGTACTTTATATAGTCCAATCTGTAATTATATTTTGGAACTTGAACATGTGTTAAAGCAATGTCAAAGTGTTTTGAATTTTCTAAATTTTGAAGTGACTTTTATTTAATCTAAATATAATTTTATTCTTTCATATAACAGTTCACATGAGATTCATCATTTCACAGCGATGTTGCTCATTGCTATTTTTGTGGTTGTTCAGTATTCTGTAGTTTCAGGAGCTTTTTTATGATCACAGTGTTGTTAAACTGAGTTGTATGAAGTTTTCTAGCTTGTCCTGCAGCACAGCATATATGCAGGGGATCTAAGAACATACCTAAAATGTCTATTCACTTTTGCTTGCATCTGCAGTAACAATCCACAATATGCCTGGTATGTAACAGATACTATCAGGCTGCAAATGCTTTGATGTCACATGTGCCATGCCACTATTTACTAGAATGAGAGTCTCATTTTGGCACTCATTTACTCATGAAATATTTGTGGAGTATTAGGGAAGCTATGAAAATCCTTGTAGAAATTTTTAAAAACCCACCAAATTCATCATGAATAAATGGTACAGTAGGGGTTTTAAGGGAACACTTGGAATGCAGTTTGAATTTTAGCTTAGGTTTAGAGAAATTACACAGCAGTAGAGAAAAAGAAAAATAGAATTTGGTATTGTAAAATGAGCATGCTGACTAAAAGTTAAAAAATTTGAGATCATTATGAAGTAACAATTAAAAATTAGTTTAGAAATGACTTGCAGGGCTGGTTGCCTAGCAGTCAAGTACACCTGGGGGCAGCCCCACATACATTCCCAGGTCCCGGGTTCAACACATGGGGCTAACCATGTGAACAACTAAATAAAGTGCTGCTTCTTCCTCTCTCTTACTGGCTGCCTGCCTACTTGCCTTCATTCCTTCTTGTACCTTTTCTTAAAAAAAAAAAAAAGTTACTTTCAGTAAGGATGAATAAATGGTAAAATGGCAGGAGGCTCTGACAAGTTTCCTTGGAGCTGCTTAATTACAGGACTATTACATGGACACAGGTGACCTATGCTGGGTTCCTTTGTGCCTAAGCACAGTTGGTAGAGGCTTTCCATTTCAGTGAGGTGTACATCTGGAAGCAGTAGAACAGTGACAGGTCATGGCAGAGAGCAGGACAGCCAATGCACCTGGGGAGAAGTGTGTGTCTTGGGTGGATCAGTAGGACCAGCAGTGAGAACTGGGTATCCCAGAAATACTACCCGTGGCCTGTGAAGTTTGCTTGTGAGACAGGAAACTCATGTCACAGTAGTATAATTTGCTGCATACATCAACAGGTTTCTAAATCTCCTGGGGGCAATACAAAAGAAGGCTTGCCCCTATAGAATAAAAGTGTCTTCCTTCATTGTCTTCCACTCATGAATCTCAGGCATCATGGAATTAGGTATGATCCAGATTACCTGAAATGAATGAGAACTGGAAAATGGAGGAACCCAGGACTGAATCCTCTTGCTTAGTTTATCTAAGGCCAATTAACTCATGTAGATGAACTGAAATGTACTTTTTCTACATCCTTTAATTATAATTCCTTTAAGATTTCTCTCATAAAGCCTCTACTCTGCAATTTTGTCCATTAGCATACATGTTTCTTTATTTCACATACCTATATCCTCTAGGTCATCCTTTCCTATGCGATCAGATCTCCACCTTTATTCTTTGAAATATTCCTTTTTACTCTGTTACTCTGAACACAATACAGTTTCAGTAAATATTCACTTAATAGATTGAGATTGAATTTTTCTTCCTCAGCATATTTAAATAGAGTCATTTTCTTATTACATATATAATTTTAATTGTTGACATTTTGAGATTTTTACAAAGTGAATTTTCTCCTTAATATAAGCACAGTTTATTGTGGCTTTTTGTTATGTGAGGAAAATATTTTAAAGTATTTTCTTTCAGGCCAAGAGAAGTATTTTATAAAATTTTAAAAAGTACTGTAAAAAATTATTGACTTGTTTATACTGCAAAGATAATTTATAGGAATCTTATTCTTCTGAGATCCTATAAATATACACTATAGTGAATTAAGATGTTCAGAGTTATTTTGTCTCAGTAAAGGGCCTTTCTTCAAAGTACACTTATTTCTAAGTTGCAATTTTCTTATTATTGGGATAGAGATAATAATACCTCTTCCACTGACTTCTTGTTTATTGTGTCACTCAAATAATGGATTAACTTTCTTTGCAAGGTGTTAAGCATTATACAGGTATTAGATTAGAAGGATTCTTCATTTATTCACTTGTTCTTTCAAGACATTTTCTATCCCTGTGTATATGAGTGCCCAGTGAATTGCTACAGAGGATTCAAAGATACATAAGAACATAATTTTTTTCTCTTCTTCAAACAAATGGCTTTTATATTTATAACATTCAAATTGGTTAGCTCAACAGACAAAGTAACAGGTTAACCAACCACCTAAATAAGGAGGTCAAATTTCAAAAATTCAGAGAAAAGATGTCTGATTTTATTATATATATGTATATATATACACACATATATATTTGGAAGGAGGAATACTTCAGAAAGTTTGGAAAACTTTCAGTAATGATATTATAATTTTAAAGCTGTAGATTAAGCCAATAAGAAAGAAGGTTGTATTCAAAGAAAATTATCTTCAAATACTTGAATTTCCATACTTTATAAGAAATGTTAGATTCATTCGTGTTATTGGCTCCCAGCACAGAGTAACATAGGTTTCAGAACATTACAAGGAAGAAGTTTCCAATATGCTAAGCTATCTCAAACTAGAATGCGCTGACTGAGAGTTTCCTGTTACTGGAAGAGTTCAAACATAAAATTACTAGCTCTTGCTTGAACTGGAGCCCTTTAAGATATTTTCCAATGTTGATATTCTGATTCAGTGATTCTACTCTAAAAGTTGATCTCATTAAGCTGTGAGAATCCCCTGTCCCCCTAATCTTTTGGACCCCTCCTCCCAGATTCCTCCTCCCCAGAAGGCATTGGAGTAAAGTGATGAATAAGACTCCTTTAATATTAATTCTGCTGTTAAGTACGGACAGATTCTCCCTTAAGATGAGGTTTCTATTTAAGGATAAACCCTAGGTCACAGATTTATGTTTTTACTTGTCTTTCCTTTCATTTTAAAGGGAGTCATAAGTTTTTAATATGGTGTTCATATCATTTCATTTCATTTTCCAAATGTGAATATGTAGGAATGGAGCGAGTCTTTCTGCTTTGATACAGCAATTGGTTTTCTTCCTCTGTTCTCAATCAGACAGTTTTAAATTTTGGTTAGGCAAGTAAACACACTGTGATGGACGACGTTAATAAATATTACATCGGCTCTGCTAGAATGGTCCCTCTTCATCTTTATCTTTTTTGTTTAAATCCTGTGGGGTCTCAGAATGCTCTTTATGGAGATCAAGAAGATTAAGCAAAATTAGCTCTCAACTACATAATGGGCTTCCCTCTCCTGGCATGTATCTCCCTTCTCTGCACGTGACGACTTCCCCTGATATCAACAGGAGAAACACAGATGGGGGAGAAAATATGTTCCAGGAGAATAGAGCACAACCATGAGTAGAGCATTCTTTTTTATTTCCAGCAGTGTGTACTCTTGAATTTTATTTCAAAATGAACATTCCAAGTCAATCAGCTGGCTTCTAAGATAACTCCAGATTCACCTATCTCCTAGGACAGGCTGTGAGGGGTAGCCTTTGAAAATATCTAAACCACAGCTTTTTGAAAGAGTATACCAAGGAAGAGTTTATTTATATGGAGAACTATGCTTCACCCATGTCAAACAGTGAAATTCATGCTGTTTATAAAGTTCTCCGGAGAAAGCCTGACTTACTCA
The DNA here is from genome assembly GCA_004363575.1 of Solenodon paradoxus. Lineage (NCBI taxonomy): Eukaryota > Metazoa > Chordata > Mammalia > Eulipotyphla > Solenodontidae > Solenodon > Solenodon paradoxus. The sequence goes on along the minus strand of RJWH01001343.1, from coordinate 54,959 downwards.
TGGGCAGAATCAGCAGCTGCCTACATGGAATAATTTGAGGATCAATGAGAGGCCCCCGTGCTTTAAAATCCATCTCCCTCATCAGTCTGCAGTGGTGCTTGAAATTTCCACTATTACTGTCATTTCTTAAAAGCCTTTAAGAGGACATATGCCCTATTATCTTGAGGGAGGTAACATTAATTAACTATAACATATTAGAATGGATGAGTTTTCTTGTTAATAACCCATTACGGACATTGACACCCAGTAAAGATCAGGGCTGTGAAGAAATAGAAGCAAGGGCAGGTAAGTTTTAATGGAGAAGTGGAATGTGGTGATATGTAGTGTGTGTGAAGAGGGTTTTGCTCAGGTCCTATTTAGGGGAGACTCTAACAATAGGGGCAAGAAAGCACGTGACATTTTATGGAAGATATTAGGATGAGCATGTCCCAAAAATGTGAGAAATAGAAAATGAAAGGAAGGGTATGGAGGATAAAATTGACTTGCCTAATAATATTGCTGATGTCAGCCCCACCCCTCCTAAAGTATTCCTGGTCTTAATAATCACTTGTAGAGTGATTTAAACTAACTTAAATGCTCTTATTTTAGGGAAGAGGATGTGTCTTTAATCTCAAATCAGTGTAATTGAGAAGTGGTTACAATTTGTATGGCAGTTTTTCACTAATTTAAATGATTTTTATTGACCCTTTACCTATCATAGCCATTGACTTAGTAACTATTTTAGTAGTTTCCTCAGCAGTATTACTTAAAATGTTTAATTTATCTACAACAGAAAGCCTTTTAAGTGTTTAATCAGAATTCGAGAATTTTAGGAGAGGGAATCGATAATTTGAGATCTTTTAGATCAACCCCATTACTTTAGAGATGAGAAACTGAGACTAATTGCCATAAATTTTTTTTTTGTGTTCCTTCATTTATTTATTGAGTATTGAATATGTGCTAGACACAGGGACATAGTGGTAAGCAAATATAGATATAATACTTTCTTCATGGAGCTTATACTTTAGTGGGGAAACATACTAACTAATCAACTTAACACAGGTGTATATATATATACACACACACATATCCTAAAATCTGTGATGAATGGTATTAAGTTATATATTTCATAAAAATCTATTATATGACAACTTGACTCCAGCGGTGACAGTGTTAGGAAAACTTCCTTGTGGAAATAATGTTTGAATTAATATTTAAGTTGGGATCTGCCCTGGAGATCAAGTGGGTAAGTTCACCAGTCATCATCCATATAGATCCCAGGTTTGGGACCCAGGACCAGGGGGAACAACCAAGATGAGCAACTAAATAAAATAATGTGTCTTCCTGTTTCTTCCTGCCTGCCTACTTGCTTTGTTCCTGCCTGCAACTTTCCTTTAAAAAAATAATTTCAAAATATTTCAAGTGGAGGAGGTGTTCACTAAACAACCTAAGAAAGATAGAGGGCTAGGCAGAGAATTTGCAAAAGTTTTTCTGCAGGAGGCCACAGAATGTTGAGGTATTAAGAAAAGGTTTTGAGAAGGGAGTAGAGAAGTAAGCAGAGGCTGATTACGAAGGGCTTGTAGGAGTAGTGTACAAGAGGGCCTGGTGCAATATAGATGTGGATAAGGAGGTTAAGGCGTAGATCCAAAAGAGCACCAGTGGTGCTTGCCCAAGGCTATAGAGCTTTGACAAACTTGCAGGTTCTTTATTTCTCAAAGATTGTGTTCTTTTTACTGATAGTAGGATTTATTGATTTTTCATCTTCTCATCATCCATCTATGCCATTCCATCTTAATTGAGGATCTAACCCTTTTCACAACCTGTTTCTGTTGATTTCAGTGGAGATGACTTGAGCCTTAGCTCCAATGATGGCATGTAATACAGACCTGAACAATAAAACCTTCAGATTCTCTTCGGACCATGAAAATTGATTCAGGAGTGGACATGTGATCTCATGATAGCAAATGAGATGCCCTGAGACTGTTGCTAGGGCTTCTAAGACAGAGAACAGTAGTGAAGCAGGAACTACTAAAGTCATTTAAGTCATAAGTTGAGAGGAAATAGAAGTCAGCATAGCAGAAGTTGGATGTGAGACATAAAAAATGCACCCAGATGATGATATCTGAACCCTGAGGCTAGTTATGGCAGAAATTAGCCAGGTAAAGATATATAGAGTTTAACTTTTTTGGTGGAATTTTAAATGTTCTTTGTATCAACAAACAGTTTAAGAGTTTACAAAATGTAATGCTTATTTTAAAGTAATATTATAAAATATAATTAAAAATATGAGGTAAGACTTTTGTAGGGAATATTTGAAACTATAAAGATGCCAATTAAGTACATTTAAAATATTAAAATTGTATTTCACCTTCTAAATTAATCAATTATATAAAGAACAAAAGCAGACATTCAGAACTTCAAAATTAGTTGGGTTTCAAGAAATGCTGCCATTGACTATTGTCCTGATTTATTTTTTGCTCCAATGGAGCACAGCAATAGTAGGTGTAGTTATAGCTCATGCTCAGCAATTCTTTAAGCTCTGAATCACCAGAATTTCAGGAGTAGAACAATTATTTTTTAAAATTGGAATTTAAGGATCAGTCTTAGTCTAACAAACCTTGAAATTTCTTCTTTACGTTTATTTTTCCTGTTGGAAATTTTGAGTTTTGTATCATCTATGAGAGAAATAACTGCTTAAGTCTGCTAACCCATAAAACTGAGCAATACTGGTAACCGATGCGCAGTCAACACAACAGTACTTATCTAGGCAAATCCTGGGAGGTCCTTAGCCCTCACAATGTCCTCTGAATAAGGGACACCCCAAAGATTTGGAACAAGTCACTTAAACTAATCATCTTGATGCTGGGCTAGAATAGATGAGCTTACAGGTTTTGTTGCAGGGAGTTGAGAATGAGGTAGAATTTTTTCTTTGCGGTATCTATAAAAATAGAATAATTCACCTGAGAAGGACCAAAGAAAATGCATAGTCCTTGAGTATGTACACAGCTGAATAAATGATACAATTATTCTGTCAATATTTAGTAAAACTTTAGTAGCAAGTATAAGGACCAACTATACTTTTTTTCATTCAAATCTACTAATATTCTCGATTATTGTGTGCAAGGCACATTGTTACTCTACGGTGTCACAAAATGATTAAGAATTAATTTGGAATTTTGCCATTTATTTACATGTCATCTAATGAGCATGTAAGTTATGAGAATAAATATAATATCCAAATCATAAAAATGTATGGAAATTCATGTTCAGAGGACTTATGGCTAATATGATTCTTCTACATAGAAGAAATGGTATTTTGCTAATGATTTGATTATGCAAGAGTTGTAAGAGCATTCCTATGGAAGGAAATAGCATGAATAAAGTTAGGTAGGAAGAAAAATGAAAGTTCAAAATAGTGATTATAAGGAGTAAAAATAAGATTAAGAAGATAAAAGCTAGTTTATGGAGGTACTTTAAAGCTACTTAAAGGATCTTGTGTTTATTTTTGAAATTATATGGAGTCATGGACTGCTTTGGAACATAAAAAAGATTGAAAGATTTAAGGAAGATATTTATTGCATCTTAGTGTGGGAGCACTAAGGGAATGGGAGGCTCCTTTAATAGTAAAGTCAGAGGCAATTTTAGGGAAAGTGGAAAAGAAGGGAATGTTGGAAGAAATGGTGGAACAATGAAAGGTCTTAGTAACTGATTGAGTATGGGATAAGGGCAAGAAAAGAAAGGTGACTTGGAGAAGAAAAGATTTATGACAATTGAAAAGAAAATTCAGGAAGAGGAGCAGATATAGTAAAAGGAATGAAAAGAATATGATTCTCTTAATGATTGCTTTCAACTCTGTATGAAAATAGGCACTCTGAATAAGGCAGTTGCACTAATTTTTAATCATATAAGCATGTTGTACTTAGTACCATCCTGCTATGATACAATCATATTTGTAAAGTTTTAATTCAAATAAATTGATTCTTTTACTATGCCAGCTGCCTGCACCAAGTGAAGAAATGACCTCTTTCTTTCAAAAACTATTTATTACAGATGCAAGAACTTACGTATTTTATTTCCATATGTGCTCTGTTGATCCATGGAACATTTCAACCGTAGGACTTCCTTTTGTAGAGATAAAAACCAATAATGTATGAAATAGACATGATTACTAACATGATATTAAAAAATATGGAGCAAACAGTATATGCAACATTATAGAAACACTATATGTGCGTATTGTGTGTGTATGTGTGTGTGTGTGGGTGTGTAGTTAATCCTTCTAATGTTAATAATAATAATATTTCTACTTTCTCACTATGTACCTTGCATGTGACTAACCACCCAAAAGAAAGTTTTAAGCTATGGCATAAAAATAATCTAGTAAGACCAGTGAATATCCAACAGGAAAGATATTTTACATGCTTTTTATAAAGCTCTCAAATATTCAAGGGCTCACAATCTCTCTAAAATGTCTCCTGTGTTCTGTCATTCCCCTAATTAAAAGTTCCTGCTTAAGTCCAACTGAAATCTTTGTGCTCCCTTTCCCATTTTTTCTCCATGGGACAACTACTTTTCTTGCCTGATTTTGGTGAAATTTCAGGAATTGTTTGTTCTCCTGAAATGTTTTGTGGTTGTCAAATTACTTGGCAAACACATTGTCTTCCTAGTTATTCAGTGTTCTGGGGATGAAGCATCTGCCAGTGAGTACTGAACAAGGCCCTCTAATCACAATAGAAGATAGCAACATATGTAGAGCCTGAGGAGTTAATTGAAAAATCTCTCAAAATCTTCAAGTGTCTTTTGATGCTCCTAGATCTTCAAACCATAACTACTTTTATAGCCTTAAAATAGTAGTATCTGGGAAAGAATTGATCCAGTCTGACATCCTAGGGCCTACCCCCAGAAACGTTTCCCTATAGAGGAAACACTCTTTTGTTTTAAAGATAGCTTGAAAGCAGAACTGGGTAGGAGTGAGATGAGGCATGTATGACAACATTTCAGGATTTAATCTCAGGACTGAACCCTGCACTTGAAAGATAAGAGTGTGACTATACTTTGTGCTTTAGATACTTGGTGACTTCATACTAGTCTGAGACCCTGATTGAAGACAAAAGTCTTTTAATGAGAGCATTAATATTCTAAGGATGTGAATTACATTTCTATTAGATTTCTGCCCTCTGAGCCACAAAAATAATAGCAGGTACTTTGAATGAAGAAAGAGGACTCTCTTCTCCATGGCAAGGTTAGTGTGTCAGTATCCTATGGTTGTATGCAATAGAACTGATTTTCTCTAAGTAAAACAGAAAAAAAGTTTATGGAAAAGATATTATGGTGGCTTCTAGGGTGGAAAAGAAATATAAAGAACCAGATTTAGGAAGGACACAGAGCAGTCAGGTTTAGGGGTTTGTTTAGAAGGAACTATTAACTTTTAGAGAACTGTAGTGGAAGGAATAGGTTCCAGCCATCTTACTCCCATAACACCCCTATCTTCGCTTCATTTTGCTAAAGTTAAACACTAGAACAAAAGAGTCCGATTGACTGAGCTTGGGCCATGTTCTTCCTCTTGGCTAGAAGAGAATGAGACTTTTTGATTTATATTCCATCAAGGTTTCCTATTAAAGAATAAGGGAAGGTTAATTTCTCAACAGTAATTTGAGCTCCATTGTCCAAAATAGTAGGGGGACTAGGCAACCAAAAGTAGCAAATAGTCATTGTAGTTTTAGAGTTCCAGACTGTGATCTTAGAAGAGGGCCTTGTCCAAATATTTTGTATGTTGTATATTAGGTAGGCTGGATTAAATATGCTTATTTAAAATAGCTTTGCAGAGGGTGACATCTGCAAATGTGCAGAGCAGAAAGTCCTAGACCCTCCCTTTCCCCCCATAAACACATCATCAGTGACAGTTCACTAACAAATTCCCTTTGTGAAAAATTCAGAAACTCTTTAAAAGGCTTTTGTACCACTAGCACTTTGAAACTGGATTCACTGAAGATCCTGGGAAGATTTAGGATACCCTTTCACAGAATTCCCTCTCTGACACAGTGTAGTGTAGTTGGAAAGAGACTCCCTGTCTATGGGGAGAGTATTGGTTTTTGTGTACAGTGTCCCAGATTTTATCAGAGGACTTTGCAGAAACTGGCTTCCGTCTTATGAGTCTTTGTGCTTTCATGGCTTCAGCACAGTGTAGCTGCCTGAGAAAGAACAGAAACAGCAGCTTGGACTCTGGATGCCACAGCTTCCCACTGCTACTCAGTACAAAGCAAGTGAGTGGATGAAAAATATCTAAGTTCTTAGCTTCTTACTTAGAAAGAATTAAACTGTGCATCTAATGTCACAACTTTTTCAGGAGTTTCTAAAGAATTTGGCACCTCTCTTGCTAGTCTTGGATTTTTGCTGGGTCCAGTATTGTCTAGCCACCTGGAGGAGAATGGCAGCTTGCACTGGTAGACACCATTGTTCCTCTCCTTGGATCAGCACAGAGTGAGTGTATAAAAACCACAGCTGACTGCTTCTCCCTGGGGATGGAAAGAGTTAGTTCAGGCATTCAGTGCCACAACTTTTTCAGCTACTTGCCTGTCTTGGAGTGCTTATAAAACCTGGCAGGAACTAGCTGTCTGGGGTTAGTGAGTAAGAGACATACAGTTTGTGCTGACAGTCACCATGGTCTCCACTCCCAGTTCAACAGAGTCAGTGGACAAAAATCTCTACCTCCCAGTTTCTCTGTGAGGAGGAAAAAAAGTTAGCTGGAACATCCAGTGATCCAACTTTTTTTAGAGCTGCCTCAGGAACTGGCTTTAATCTCATTTGTCTAGGTGCACTGATGGGAAGGAACTGGCATAATTCTTAAGCATGCAAAGAACAAATAAAAAGCATGTTGGACTAGTATTAATGTTTTGTGAGCTTTCCATAATCTCTGACTGATTCGTGGGGCTTATCTCTTGTAAGAGTCCAGTCCATGTAGATTGAGAGAGATAAGTGATTTTCTAAACATACAGATATCAATACAAAGAGTAGAGGACAAAGAAGAATCAAGCAAAGGTATTCCAAACAAAAGAATAAGATACATCTCCAGAGAAAAAGCCCTAACAATATGGAGTTATATGATTTACCTGAGAGAAAATTCAAAATAACTGTCGTAAAGTTGTTGACCAAGATCAAGAGAATTTCAACAAAGAGTATAAATATTAAAAGGACTAAATAAAATCATGGAACTAAAGAACATTAATAACTAAACTGAAAAATTTACTAGAAGGTGTAGTATTAGACTCCACCAGATAATGGAAAGATCACCAAACTCAAAGATCAGCCACAGAAAATAATTCAGTCAGAAGAATAAAAAGAAAAAAAAGAATGAAAAAGAATGAAGAAAGCTTAATGAACTTATGGGCTACCATCAGGGTGTCACCTCTTATGGGACCTGATGTATGCATTATGGTAGTCTCATAGGGAGAAAGAGACAGACATTCAGATTCAAGAAGCCCAAGGTATATCAAAATAAAATTAGCCCAAATAAATGCACATAGAGACAGATTATAATCAAATTGTCAAAAGTCAAAGATAAAGAATTTTAAAAGTAGCAAAATAAATGTGAATTATCAAGTAATGGGGAAACCCCATAAGACAATTAATATATTTTTCATCAGAAATCTTGCAGACCAGGGTGATCTATTCAAATGCTAAAAGAAAAAAGAAAAGACAAAAAGAACAACATAAAAAACAAAAGCAAACCTGTCAATCTAAAACATTCTATCTGACAAAATTATTCCTCAAAAAGGTGGAATCAAGGAGAAAGAAAAAAGTTTAAATAAATATATAGAACTAGTATAGAGACTGAATCAGTAATTAAAAATCCCCCAACAAAGAAAAGCCCAGGATTCAAATAGTTTTATTGGTGAATTCTACCAAACACTTAAATAATTAACTTCAATGCCTCTCAAAGTCTTCCAAGAAATTGAGGAAAATGGAATACTTTTCAAACTCCTGAGGCAGATACCACAAGCAAGGACAACAGGCCAATATCCCTGATGACTATAAGTGGAAAATTTTTCAACAAAATGCTAGCAAACTGAATTCAAAAGCACACTGAAAGAATCATAGACTATGACCAAGAAGTATTTATTCCTAAGATGCAAGAATGTTTCAATATATGAAAATAATGTGATACATATACCACATTAATAGAAAAAGGAATGAAGACCACATAATCATCTTAACAGGTAAAAAAAAAGACATTGGACAAAATTCAAGAGCCTTTCATAATAAAAGCTCTCAACAAACTAAGAATATAAGGATATCGTTTCGACATAATAAGACCAATATTAAAAGTCCACAGCTAACATAATACTCAATGTAAAAAAAATGAAAATTTTCTTCTCAGCTGATGTACAAGTGAAGGTTTCCCATTCTTGCCAGTTCTATTCGGCATGGTATTGGAAGTCCCAGCCAGAGCAATTAAGCAAGAAAAAAGAAATAAAAATTTACCAAATATGAAAAGAAGAATTAAAATCGTCCCTATTTGAAGATGATATAACCTTAGATATAATATGTTATAATACATTATATAAACATTAAAAATGTTTAGAAATAATACATTTGGTGAAATTCAAAGATATAAAATTAACATAAAAATCAGTTGTTTTTTCATTCAGTACAATGGATTATATGAAAAGAAGGCTAGGAAAATCCATTTAAAAATAGCACTATAAAAGAATGAAGTAGAAATAAATGAAATAGAAATAAGGAGGTGAAAGATTCTGAAAACCACAAAACACTTGTGAGAAATTGAAGAAAACATAAGCAAATAGGAAGATATTCTGTGTTCATGAATTGAAAGTCTTAATATCATAAATTTCCATACTATGTAAATTAATTCAATGCAATCTATTAAAATCTCAATGCATTTTTTAACAGTAAAAGAAAAAACAATTATGCATTTCATGGAGAACATAAAAAATATGAATAGTCAAATCAATTTTGAAAAAGGAACAAAACTGAGGTTCTCACACTTTCTTATTTCAAAATATATTATAAAGCTGTAGTAATAAAATAATGTTGGCAGACTGATATATAGACTAACTTTCATAATAGGGAGCCCCAGGAATAAATTCACATGTATATTATGAACTGGTCTATGACCTTGTTGCCAAGAATCCACAGTGGGGAAATGATAGTTCAACAAATACTGTTGAGAAAACTAGATATTCATATGCAAAGGAATGAAATCGGATCCTTATCTTACACGACAAACAAAAATCAATTTATGAAAGATTATAAATAATAAGGCCTGAACTGTAAAACTTCTACAGGAAGCACAGTGGAAAAACTTAATGACATTGGTCATGATAATTACTTCATGGATATGACACCAAAAGCACAGATGACAAAAGGAAAATGGACAAATGGGACTACATCAAACTAAAAAGTTTCTATATAGAAAAAGAGACAATACTGAAAAGACAATCTACAGAACTGGAGAAAATATTTGCAAGCCAAATATAAGATATTTTAATCTTCAAAATAAATAAGAAACTCTAGAAATTCAATACCAAATATTTAAATAATCTGATAAAAAATGAGTTAAGGACTTGATTAGACATTTTTTCCTTTCGTTATATAGGGTTATACAAATGGCCAACATGTATATGTTGTGTTTCACTAATCTTCAGGGACATGCAAATCACAACCACAATGATATGTTACAACACACCTATCAGTATGGAATTAAAACATAAAAACAAACATTGGCAAGAATGTGGAGTCATTGGGACCCTTATACACTGTTGGTGGGAATGTAAAATGGTGCAACTGATATGGAAAACAGTTTGGAGAGTCTTCCTAAAATTAAAAACAAAACTGCCATATAATCTAGCAACTTAATTTCTGAGATTATCCAAAAGAATTGAAGTTAAGATGTTAAAGAAATATTAGAATTCCCTTGTTTATTGCAGCATCATTCACAGTAGTCACATGTGGAAACAGCCTAAATGTTCATAGATAGATGAGTGGATAAAGAAAACGTGTAAATGTTAACTTAAAATATGAACATGCTTCAATAAGCCACAACATGAATGAACCTTGATTGTGTAATGCTAAGTGAAATAAATTAGTTATAGAAAGATAAACAATGAATCCAATTTATATGAGGCATTTAAAGTAGTCAAATTCATAGACTCAAAGTGTGGAATTGCAATTACCAGGTACGGGGGAATGGGAGAAATGAGGAAAATTACTGTTCAAGTTAGCTATTATTTAAGTCAATAAAATGTCAGCTAAGCAAGTGAATAAGTTCTTAGAGATCTTCTGTACAACCTTGAAAAATGTTAATAATTTAAAACATTAAGAGGGTAGACCTCTTGTTAAGTGCTTTTACCGCAATAATATAAATTTAAAAATAATTGTCTTTTAAAATTAAAAACAAAAGAGAATGATTTAATGATTGAAATGCTATCCAAATATTAGCTACCTCATAGAGAATGAATAAATTAGGTATCATATACAAATATTTTAGAACTCTGTCAACACAAAAAATGCTTATTGAATGTAGCCATTGCAATAATTTAAAAATTCCAACTTGAATAATTTAAATGGCAATTTGAGCTTCTCCATCATTTGTTTCAACTTACTTCAAAAATGGAGTATTTACTATAAAATTAATTGCTAGGTATTAAATTTGACTGTAGATACTGAAGTATTAAAGATAATGTTTCTGCTTTCCTGGCACTTATGATCAAATGGGAATGAAATTTGGAGGACAAGCATATAAATAATGACATTGCCAAATGTTGTGTTAGAGATATTCACAGAGTGACTGGCCTAATAGGGCATTTTAGGGAGGAGTTGGGGAAGGGGGCAGAAAGTGTAGGTCTTTCTGGGTTGATTGTAGGACTAGGACTTCGTAGAAATGTATTCTAACAAGAGTTCATGAAGGAAGCACCTCCACAAAGCAGTAAAAATCTCTTTGAATCAAGTTTATCAATCCTCCATGTGAAAATGCTTCATGAATCACAATCACAGGAATCAAAACTTTATTCAAATTATGACTCACATTCCCACATGGAGCGAGGCAGTATTTTCTCTTAAGCAATTTTTAGAAGATCAAATATGTGCCTAATGCCTTTTCATTTTATCCCATACTTTAAAATTTATTCTTATTTAGTTCTCAAGAGAATTTTTAAAGCAAGTGATATTTTTCTATTCAAACTGAGAGTATCTTACTATCCAGGCTGTAAGAAAGCCTACTGATCATGTAGCCTGAATTTCCTTTTTTATTTTTATTTATTTATTTTTAATAGTCAAAAGGAGTGAGGCACATAGAGGTGAAGGGACTTCTCCTTAGTCACCTACATTGGGTGTATTAATAAGTCAGTAGCCTAAGAGCATAAATAATTTGTCAGGTACTGTGTCGAGTAGTTGATCAACCAGGGCTAAGTACTCAGGGTGGCTCAACTTCATTTCTTGCAAAGCAAGCAACGTAAATAATTAAGGATAAAACTCTTTCCCTGTCTGTAAAATGTGTGTTTTTAACTTTTTCTTTCTTTCATTTGCTATTCCTTTATTGGAGGGATAGTTCATCATCATGGTGGAGATTTAGTACTTTGGAAGGGCTTTCATCACATACTAGTTATGTGGTTTTAGACAAAGTGACCAACCTCTGAAAGCCTCCATCTCTGTCTGCCAAATGAAGATAGTGATAGTGTTAATGTGTGTACATGTCGTGCACTTCATATAGTACCTAGAACATAATAAATATTAGCTATTGCTAATATTAGTTAGCAGGAAAAAATAGAAGATTGGATAGAGGCAGAATGTTGATTTTTTTTCTTGTATTAGGGTTCTCCAGAGAAACAGAGCCAACAGGATTGATTGATTGGTTGATGGATTGATTTTTAAAGAATGGGCTCACACAGTTATGAAGACTGGCAAGTTCATAATCTTTAGGGTGGACCTGCAGGCTGGAGACGCAGTGAAGAACTTCTACTGCAGACCAAATCCAAAGACTGTCTGCTGACCGAGTTCCTCTTGCTCAGGGGGCTCAGTTTTTTGTTCTATGAAGTCCTTCACTTGACTGGATGAATCTAACATTACAGGGAGTAATCTGCTTTACTCAAAGTCTATCAATTTAAGTGTTCATTTCATCCAAAACACCCTTACAGAAACATCCAGAATAATGTTTGACTACATATCTGGATGTTGTGGCCCAGACTGACATATAAAATTAGCTATCATCGTTCCAAGGGACTTAATTATGTTTCAGTGTCTAGTCTGGTATTACTGAAGCTCTCACTTCCGTCATAAAACTCAAGCTAGCTATTATTTTGAAAGACTTGCATCCAAATCACTTTTTCTCCTTGATAAAAATAATACAGTGATACTCTCTGATTGGCTCTATTTGTCAGTTTTTCTTCACAAACCGTTTCCAACTATGGACATTCACTGGCTCTTACATGTTACCATCTTCCAAAGCAGTATCTGCTATATTGTTCCTAAACTAGTAGAGAGGCATTTATTCAACCACTGGTTATGAGTCACATAAGGCATTCATCACCTTTTTCTAGAGGAGAGACATTCTCTCCATAGCAATAGCTGGTCATAGCCATTGTTAATGTCATTCAGATCCTGGCCCTGAAACTTACACTTGTTATGGCATGAACCCTGTGGGAGGCAATCAGCAGGTGTGGAACTATTATGGTTGGGGTTTGGTGGTTAGGATGGGCCTGAGGAAAGTTCTGTGTATTTTTAGGTCACCCCTCTTCTGTCAGAAACAGTAGAGAACACGAAGACATATCATCAATCTACTAATTGTCAGGTTGTAGCACAGGGGATACTCTAGCTAGAATGACCTGGCTGTTTAAAGTGGCTTTATTTGCCTTGTACTACGGTACATGTTATTAACGCTGCTGTTTAATGTTCTTTTCCAAGGAGATTGTCTCTGGTGTTTTTATTGTCCAGGGAAATGTGGTACCAGAAATGATCACATTCCTGGCAATTTTCTTTGAAAATGGTAATCTTTCACAGAGTTTACTCTCTCTTCTATTAGGGTTGATAATGAGAAATTGTGAGGATTATTAAACACTCCTAGATTTCAGTAGGAACTTATTTAGCACAGATGTTTCTATAATTGCAGTACACTGAGAAAATTCACAGTGTTCAATGGCCCAAAACTCATTATTACTTATTACTTCTACCTGTGTATTGTATGCTACTAAGCTGGGCTGAAATGTTTAATTTAACAGGGGCTAGAGCTCTGTATCTCAGCTGCTTTAAAAAGACTACTGAGAAGAAATTATTGGATGTTCTGCCCAAACCCTTACTACTTATTAATCTTTCAACTCTTGCTTGGTATTCTGATATGTTCTGTTTTTTATGAATTCAGGCCACATCATTGTGTTATATTCCTCCAGACCATTTATTGCCATAAGGAAAAAAATGAAATCTTAAGAGAGTTTTGAAGCAAACAACGTAGTTAACCATTCATCTTTTATTGGCATAAAAAACATGCAATGTGTACAACTGTATTTAGCTTTCTACTAGTTATTAATAAAGCATAGTGCTCTTGTGTCATCTGTATTCCTTGTGTTTTTAATCTAACTTGACATTGTTCAAGATCAGAAGTTCAAAAGATGCATGGAACACATGTCACTGAATAGAATACAAAAACTCATCATGCTTCCTCCGTCTCCATATTCTTAAGACTAACACTGTACAAAGTTCTGTTTCACAGTCTTTCTTTTCCTAAGCTGAATAGACACTATTTTGTCTCAACTGTAAGGTTCTGAGGGAAATTTGACAAGCAGACCTCTATCAGTTTAGCTCAGGTGCTCTCTTTTTGGGTTACCAACTTGTCCTGGTTTGCTGAGGACTTTACAGATTTTAGCACTTATCACTCAAAGTTCTCCATCCCGGGAATCATTTTTAGTGTTGGGTAGATTGGGACTGTTGTTACTCTATGTCCTTGATTACCTATGGTTCTTATGATCCGTTGATGAAACAACTTCTATCCCAGGAGATGAATCTTTGCATGTCTGAAACTGCTGACTTTCCTCTCTAATTGGAAGAGGCCAGGGTTTATATTAATTTATTAATGTAAGAGAAATGAGAAAAAGAATCATGAATTCAGTGACAAATTTCACTCATGAGAGCCAACCAGAGAGGCTATCAGAGGATAAATAATATATCTTATTAAATTTAGAATTAGATGTCAAAAATATAACATCTGTGGTTTTCTGGTTTTTGTTTGTTTGTTTGTTTGTTTTTTTATAAAGGAAAGCTGCAGACAGGAATGAAGGTGAATAAGCAGGCAGAGGCAGACACACAAGCTGTCCTTTATTTTGTATTTAGCTGTTCACATTGGTTGTTTTCCCCCCGGCCCAGAATCTTGAAACCAGGACCTGGGAATATGGGAGTACTTCCAGGGAATACAAGATGACTACCAGGGTGCCCCCGACATCTATAGTTTTAAAACAAGGCCAGAATTTTTTGCTTTTCATATACATGTTATGATTAAATTAATTTAGGTCCTGTTTATCAGACAGTGGCAAAATAAAGATTACAAAATGGCCTAGTGAATTTGGCTCACTTAGATTTATACTGCTTTCTTACTGAATAATCTTATACTCTGATATGAAGATGAGTTAATTTTTAATTTTTTACTCTTTTCCTCAGTGATTGGTTGGATTCTTGGATACACAGATATATGCAGTCAGAATATGAGTGATAACATCATTTCTTTCTTTCCTTTTTTTTTTTTTTTGGACTTTTTGGTATATAGGAGGCAAATAATTTTTGAAAGCACTCTCAAGATTTAGTAGGTACTTAAACTTAGATCTATCTAGGGGTAAGTGGGTTAAGTTTAACAAATAATAACATAAGTCATATTTTGCTTAGAAAATATATAGAAACATTTCAGAAAGCTAGCACCTTATCTTGCATTAACTTATTAACTTATCAATAAACATGTATATTTTGTTACTATTTCTATTCCACACTTCTGCAAGTTGTGCATGGGGATAAGGTACATGGATGAGACTGAACCTCTTTTCATTAATAACAGGAAAAGGTGAATGATGCCACTTGTCATTGTGGTTAAATTGAAAAAATATCTTCAAACCTTTGGAATGAAGTTTAAGATATCTTTCTATCTCTCTATTTTTTTCTCTATATCTAAAGACTGATATAACTGTTGTTATGAGGATCTAGGGTCTTTGTGTGTCCAAGAGAAGATTTTGTCGGACCTTCCTGCTTCAGGAATAAAGTTAGCACAGCCATTTGGAAAAAAAGCAAATGGGCTTATTGAAGATGGTATACTCTTTAAGAGACAGGATAAGCGTGGGTCATAGTCTAAGAGGAAAACTGACCACAAGGAGCTTCAGGCTCAGATTTTTAAGAAGTCTAGTAGTCTTTATCCTGGCCCAGGGGTGTCGTAGTGGGGATCATTGGAGGACATTAGATTGGCATCACTCAAGTTCTGTTCTTCTGCTCATCCCCCTGCTTCTGCTGACTCACTACCTAACATAACAATGCTTTGGATTTTAGTTCAAAATATTCCATATAACTTGAATATTTCATAAACATTAACCAAAGAAATTTTCTATTAATCAGAGTGTTGGCTAAACTTTTTCATGTTGATTTATTTGTAATTGTGGCAAGACATTTCAAGGTTAAGGTATTTATGAAAATCTCATTAGTATTCAAACATTTTAGATCTCAGCTTTCTAGTGAGATCTAAAATGTTTAATCCACTTGATCATGAAAACAAACTATTAGGAATCAAGAAAAATGACCTCTTATTATGTGTAGTTTCTTGCTTTAGATGATACTTAGGAGAATAGAGGTCTAAAAAAGTATAAAAACTAATTAAAAGTTTTTACCCAAGTTATTTGAATATCAACCTAACATCTCTCTGACTCTATTGTGACGGATTGGATTTTTTCAATAGGAGGGCAGAAGGAAACCTGATCATCTACTTACATTTTTTATTTTTTTAATCTGTTTGCCTCTCATTCATTTGGACTTGATTTTTTGAAGCTCAAAGTCAAGTTCTTCTTTGAGATGCGAAATAAGTGACATAGATAAATCCCAAACTAGTGACACTTGCACAACATATGCCAGTCTTAGATGGAGTTATCAGCATTTCAGCCGCACTGCATTGTGCTGAAATTCTTCTCACCCATTCCTTTCCTGGAATGCTCCTGTTGAAGAGGTGCAATAATAACTACCCTGCCAATTAAGGTGTTCTACCTGGGGCCAGCCAGAGCTTAGTGTGGGGACAAGGTCACTTGCTGGGATGGAGTTGTAGCTCCCCAATTACTTGTTCCACTACCTCTTCTAACTTGTCAAATAATGAGGAGACTTTGAAGGCTAAATCCAGCAGTAGCTCCTAGAGGGGTTAATGCAGAGTGAATGACAATGATACCTCAGGAGTGAGAATCTGACAATGTCTGTCAAGCTCTGTTCACAAGGATGACGAAGTTCATTGCTACTTAGAAAAGGTATTGGTCTTGATCTTATCAGTGAGAAAGGACCACATTACTCACTTTGGCAGAAGTTCATTAACTCCCTCACGTCACCCATATAAAATGAGCATGAACTTAATATCCTAACGACAGATATTAAATATGCTACAAAGCAGCTCACCTTTAAAACCATGTCACCTCTTGTCTATTTCTCATGTCTTGACTCTCTAGTCAATGATTTCTTTTTAAGTTGCTTAAGTTCTCAGTTTAGTGATGATTAACAGTGGTTATATAACAATTATTTTTAATGCTCATTAATAACATAACTGAGAGAATAAGAATAACAAATTATGCTCCCAAATGAAAAACAGAAAGATTTTATACCAATGATAACAATGTTCACTGCTGACTCCATTGGTGAGTCATTTAACTGAAGACTGAAAACAACAATAACTCAACAAAAAGCCCTATAAAATTATTCTAATGATTAGCCATTCAACATTTGTAGGAAATTGACTAGATGGCCTGAAAACCAATGTCTCCCCAGCTTAAACTCTATTTTTAAAACTAGTGTTCAATGTTGAATATGTAATGTAGAAAAGGATTTTTAGTGATTTGATTTTTTGCATGTATTTTGCTTTCACTCATGTTTATTTATTGAAATAGTGAAGGATACTGCTGTCCTTTGATTATGCTTAGATTCCACTATGTAAAAGATCTAGAGAGCAAATGGCCTCTTTGGCTCCTAGGCATGTTCTGACTCATTCCTCAAATTCTGTTAAAGTTTGCTTTGAATAAATGGGCAAAGATTTTCTTTGTGATGACAAATTCATAAGTATTTAAGGAGATGCACATATTACTTTGGATTCATCTCAGAACTGGTCAACTGAATATTCAATGATTTTTCCTGCTGAGGTAATAGTTCTGCATTCCCAAGATTATTTTATAAAAATGAAAAATATTTGAATAAAATGTGAACAAATATATTTTATCTTATGGAATAAATTCCCTTTCTCAAGCTTCAATTATTGGGTTCCAAAATGTTAATTTTCTGTTTGCTTTTGACATGTATGGTAAACTCACTGAGAGCAAGGAAGGCACTTTTCATAACTTTTTATACTTATATTAGAGTAAGTGGGCTTTTAATGACCTTTCAAGATCCACATTTCCTTTGGGAAATTAAATGATGCAAAAAAGCTACAAAACTTTTAATTAGCACTTTGATAAATATTTAAAAAATTCAGTTAAGTAACATATTTACATATTTTAAAGTAGCTCTTTTGATATTACTTGCAATTTTATTAACGCCATGTGATATGTTCTGGATTGTTATGGCATCCATACCATCTTATGTCCTCCTTAGTATTTTGTGAATTGTCAGTGGCCAAAATATGCCAGAGAGGGCAAAAGGAGGACTGTGCTCTTTGTTTTGTAATAGTGCATCTGAGGTATTTTTATGTATCAAGTTCTTTCTCTTTTGTTCTACCAGAGTATCATTCTATATTTACAAATTTTATTTCCATTTTGAATATTTATATACTATTAAAGACAGTGTAGGCAAAATATTTTCTCCTCAAAGTCCTAAGGCTGGTTCATAAATCAGTTAATGATTTATCTTTTCTTACTGAGTTGTTAAGATTTTGTTAAGGACTTAGTTTAATTTTCTGGCAACTCAGTAAAGTAGTACCTTCCTTCCAGCATCAAGTGTGGGCCATGCAGTTCAGTACAGTACAATATTGCTACCCCTTTCTCTTTTTTCAAAGGCTCTCCCTCCTACTTTTCTCAATGCCTGTACCTGCCCTTTCCCCTGTCATTCACTGCTTTCACAGAAAATTTCCTGCTCTTCCCCTCAAGGCCCCAAATGTCAGCAAACTATTCTGACAAATTAATCTGTGCTAATCTACTCTTGGGGGCCCCTTCCAGGTAACTGATGCATGCATTTTAAATAACTGAATTGTTACCTGTTCTGAGTTTTTCACCCCGTCCTTTCATGCTCTGTTGTTAGTTGGTGATGCTCAAGGACAGTGATAGGGAAAGTGATCTTGTGACAGTGGGCCTTTTGAGGCCTTTGCTACAACATTACCCCATGTTCTATCAGCTCACAAGACCACCTTCTTCAGAGACAATTACACATGCATTTCAGAGCAGCTACTCTGCAGATTCCTGTCATGTAGGACTGAATATCTTAGGTCTAAAGAATCAGCACTTTCCTAGGTGGGTGGGATAGTGAGAGCTGGATGACACTTCAGTCTCCCTTTTTGCCATAGAACAACCTTTCTTAAAACAAATTCTAGACCTCCTGGAGTCAAAAGTATAGACAGGTCTTAAATAATCATGAAAATTCAAAAGCCATTTCTTGCAATTTCTTTTTAAGAAGAAGGCATAACAGTTGCACTGTTTTTCTAAATCTGTATACTGCTATCAACTGGATGTTTAAGGATAATAATAAATGCTCACATTTATTCTAGCGAAAGTACTAATATTATGAACATCATTTCATTTATTTCTCAAAACTGCACCAAGAAGTAGTATCATATTTTACAGATGGGAAATGGAGGCTCAATGATATTATCTGCTCAAATTTAAACAGTAACAAAGATGGAACCAGACTCTGCATCTCCACCACTCTAATTGAGGCAGGTTAACCAGCTTTGGGAGAATTAACCAACACTGCAAGGGGAAGTTTCACAAAGAATACTTGAAAAATAACTCTTCCGGACACATCATATAAGGATTTAAATGCAATGTCTCCTTTAAGAAGGGAAGACCTCCCCTCAGCCAAGTACCTTCAGCCCTTTTCACAGGAATTTCATGAATATTAATCAGTCTGATGCAATCACTTTCCAGCAATTCCATTAAAAGACAGTCTCCTGACTCCTGTACTCTATCTTGGGGACAGAGTGTGCACTTTTCTTGCCTTACCAATAAATTCTTTTTGTTATACTCTAAGTTTCCTCTTAATAGAGAGGAGGTATATAAGGACTAACTTTCTCTTTGGGGGATTGACCTGGGAGAAGACTTTCAGGGACTTAGTTCATACTCCATTTTGGCAGGTGGGGCATGGAGAGTTGTTGAAACCTCCCCAGAGTCAGCCAGGACAGCTCATTCTAGAGTGCGCCCACACCCACACTTGCATATATACTTCCCTTTTCTAATAAACCTGTCTATTCTTGTACCCATTTATGATTCTCCTTGAATTCTTTCTCTTGATGGATCAAAGAAAGTTAAGGGCTCTGGGCAAGGTTTCCTTCTCACTTAACCTTTGCAAAGAAACCTTCCCAACCCTTGGTGACATAATGTTAGTATCTGTGCTCTTTTCAGACCACAGCAGTGTTTTTTTTCATTTTAGGACACCTTTGGGGTCTGTTCTGGCATTACCATCCTTGTTCATTTGTTATAGCTCTCTGGGATAAACCAAGTAGGCACTCTTTTGGAAGTATTTTAGGCAGATTTATTATGCACGGGCTCAGCAGGGTTCCTTCACCCGCAAAGGCTGAGCACAGGCTTCTGGTTAGGGAATACTTATGTAGGTTAGGGAACACTTACATAGGTTAGAACAAACATGGGAAGAGAGGGATGTAAATTAGGGGAGGGGGTTTCAAGCATGGGAAGTTCTTTGTCTGCTGGTAACATCCCAGCAAATTCAGGTCACAGGATGTTTTTATGACTTTGCTAGTTGGGTGATTTTTATGGCTGTCTTCATGGCTGCTGGAAGCCGCTAGCAGGCCTTTTCCCCCCACACATTGAGATAGATTTTCTTAGTAGCTGGGACCTAGGGCGAACCCTGACTTCCCTGAGTTGCTCTTCTTAGATATGAAACGAGTCCTCTTTAGGACATTAGGGTAGTTACTATTTCTTCTGATTCGTTAGATCATTTAATCAGATGAATTAAATAGATGAAAACAAATGATGGCAAGAAATAATACATAGTTCATGTTTTATAAAGATGAAGTTCTGCCATTTTTTAACAACACAGATAGACCTAGAGGGAATTATACTTAGTGAGATAAGACAGAAAGAGAAAGACAAGCATTGTGTGATTGTACTCATTTATGGTGTATAGAGAAACCAAGTAAACTAATGAATGAAATAAAACAAAAATAGACTTTTAGTCTATAGAATCAAATTAGTGGCTATAAGAAGGAAAGGGGTCAATTATACGGTGAAGGTAGAACTGAACTGGTAGGTTAAACTTAATGTATTATATAAATGTTGATTTGCAGTGATGCACACCTTAAACCTGTATAATGTTATGATACAATGTTCCTTCAATAAATATAGTTAAAAAAAAAAAAAAAAAAAGAAAGGTCCAGGAGATAATAAACTAATTTAAAATTAAAAGAAGAATTAAAATGAAGTTTTCAGTGAGTTACATCTAGCACAGAATTTGCTGTGTTTAATCTTTCTGTACATGCTTAAAGCTGATTTCTCTTATCACAGTTTTTGATAACTTAGACAAATGAAAATTCAAACTTAATTGATAACTGTAACTAGTGGAAAATTTAGAATTTTACACATTCAAAGATAATTTGACTAATCATTTCATGAATTTAGTCATCCATTATAAGCTTTCACTTTTTGTTTTTGAGTTTATTTAATGCACTACATTACTTTTATGTATGTATGTGTTTATTACTCTAGCTAACTTTTTCTCAGACAATCCTAAACAAAAATTTAGTGGTTAAAAAGATTCTCATGAAAAGGAGAAAAAGGAATATGCACTTTATTTTAAATAAATCTGAAAGGAACCAGGTCTTAAACCCATGATCACTTACTCAATTTAATATTCTTTGTTACAGTTTTCTATTTAATGAATGTATAGGGAGGTTAAAATTCATTGTTTTTGGTGTTGCAGCTTCTGTTTTAGTTACTAAATTCTCTGTACACTAATACTGATGGAAAAATATGTCTGTTTGGGTTTTAGATATAGTTCAGAATGCAATATACACACAGAGAGATGAAATCTTATGCTTTCTTCTGGCTCTTCTCAGAAGTTTGCTAATTGGGTCTGCTGTGACTATTACTGGGTTCTGTTTAAGATCAGGTTTTCTTCTTGATATGTGAGATGTTCCTTTTTTATAAACAAAACACTGAATTTTCATTCAAAAGAAAATGTGTTATGATCAGTAGACATTTCTTCTTTTGATTTGAAGAGTTCCACCAGGTCTCTGACATGAAATTCAAAGGGATTTGCCTCTAGCATGAATAATTTTATAAACTGAAGGAGTTCACTTTTTAACGTTCTTAAATTCAATGAGCACACACATTTGTATTTAAAGAATCATAACAGCCTAATCCACATAGGAGGTCCAGAAATGTCATGGTCAAGCAAGAAGTAAAAGAAAACATTTGCCACATACATTAAAAAAAAAAAAAAAAAAAGGATAAATTTTTGAGTCATGCTCCTTTGTACTTTGGATTTATTTCCCCCCCACAGAATGTGTGTTCCCTTAGAGGAGGATTGTACTTTTCTATGTCAGGAGTTCTTGGACATGAGAAATGTATTAATTCTTACATGCCTAAATGAGCAACATCCAATAAGAGTATGTGATAGATTTTTAATCATTGAACAGATTCTGGCAAAGCTTGCTTACTCACAGAGCTTACCTTCTTGAATAACAGAAAGATAACAGAAATCTTTGAATATTCATCTTGGAAATCAGTAGTCTTTTTCTTCTGAAAGTTGAATACCATTATTTACATGACAATTCTTCACTAGGCAAAATAATGATGTTCTACTTAAAAAATGAAGTGGATTAAAAACCAAGAGAACCTCAGTTAAGCATATAAAAGATTAAAATATTTATATTAATTTAACTGTACTTAAGTGCCCTTTAAACAGTCTTTATAGAATTTATGGGTTGCTATTGTTTTGTGTGGTTGGAACAAAATACCTTGCCCTGCTCTTTTTACTAGGCAGTGATTATTGATGGGACTATGTTCACTACTGAAGAGTCTATAAAATTTGAACTGTACTAGTTTTTTATCTTAAAAAATAACTAGAATCTCTCCCCCACCTCCAATATTAACAGTAGGATAGTAAATAACCCTATTGTTGATGCCTTGAGTTACGTTCTTTTAAAAAAAGTAGCATGAATGACTATAAGCGAGAAAATTCTGTAGTTGCTTTCATTTGGGTTCAAGCTTAGAATTAAAAGGTCAAATTTAATCCAAAACCACCTTAATGAATCTCTCATGAAAGTTCAGCATCTCTATTTTTTTAAAGACTTGATTATTTCACTGAAGAAATTAAAATTGTTTAACTTTACTAAAGAACACCAAAACAGGAAGCTGTATATAGAGATACATGTATACACACATATTTACTTTAATAAATATATTATTAGCAGTATTAGAAGAACGCTATAATATATTATCTGTGATTTAAGACACTGGATTGTTACATTTCTGGAAAGGCAACTTACTGGTACCTATCAAAAGTGTTAAAAGAAATACACTTTAACAGAGCAATTCTCCTTTAACAAATTTATTCTCAATGCAACTAAAGATGCATGCAAAAATATCTTCAATAATACACATATTAGGATCACTTTTTAATATTATAGATTTGGAAACTACCTCTATTTTAAACAAAAAACAAAAAAGGGATGAATCAGATTATTATATAAATCAAATTACATCAATACACAGAATATTATGCATCTCTTATGTGTTAAAATGTACTTATTAATGTATAAGGATGTTTGTTAAAAGCTTAAGTGAAAATTTAGCTACTAAAAAAATGTTTAATAACAGATACATTGGTGTGCCCTGGTGGCTCGGATGGCTAAGGGGCCAGGTGAAGCAGAGTCCATGTAAAGCCTGAGGACCTGGGACCTGGGAACAACTATAAATAAATAAATAAATAAATAAAAGTGCCTCATTCCTTCCTTTCCTAAAATGCTTCTTCCTCCTCTCCCTTCCTTCCTTTCTTTAAAAAAAAAAAAAAAAAGATATATACGGTTACATAGAACTAAAACTTTTAAAAAGTCTTGTTTTTATGAGTTCATTTAATTTTATATTGAAATAAATAAACTTGTTTGTAGTGAAAATAATCTTTAAATTTCTAAACTTGAATATGGGCCTGAAATTGAGAAGGACAGTTTGAACTTGAAGAGCAAATTTAAACCATTTATTGAAATTTATAAAATGACAATCTGATAAAATATCGTAGGCGTTAAAACACAATTATTGGTTTTCTTCTGGTGAGAATTTTTGTCCTATATACTTAACACAAAGGGTGGCTCTGCCTGGGCAACATTTGATACTTGGTTGTTGTTGTTATTGGTTTTTTTTCCTAAAGAGACAGTAGAATAATTAACAGTAAATGTTTAGCTAGTGATGTGCTGGTTAACATCTTACAGGCAGCTCTGGGGTGGGATTGGAAGGCAGGGGATGCCTTCTTTGCATCATTTTGTTTAATGGTGTAAATATTTTCACCATGGATGATGATATCAAGCCCTCAGCATTACATCACTGAATTGGGATATGCATATTTGGCTGTCAATGGCTGGTATTAGCCAGTTACAGTATACCACTGTATACTGTATACTGTATACACTGTATACTGTATCAAGACGATCTTGATACGGGATGGTCCATGTGACCCTGGTGGAACAGGGCACTTTAGGTACAGATTACTTCAGATTTTAGATTAAGCTTGGAAAAGTTTAAAAGCAGGAATCTTACTAAGGTAAGATGGAAGAGGTCATGTTCAGAATAGTGATATATAGCACATGAGTTAAGACTCTTTGGAATACTCAGTGTGACAATGATTGTACTTTAGTCAGAGTAACCAACTACAGCACCTATTGAGCATAGGCATTCTCAAGTTTCTCCCCTGGAGATGTGGATTAGTACCCAGTAACATATATTTCAGAGAGACTCTCAGGGGACTTGTAGCATCAATCAAGAAAATTTGAATTAGGGTGCCCACATTATAAGCCTGTATGATACTTTGGAGATGCTTAACATTTGAGGATGTCTTATAATTAGAATGAATTTATTTTCCACAGTAAGATTTTTTGAACATGAAAGGAGGAATTCATTATTATTTTAGATTAACAGGTCTAATCCAGGGATGTCCATAAGCACTCCCAAGAGAAGTCTTTGTAGTTATGTTAGCATAGTAGTTATAAAACCAGGTGGTGGGTGAATATGAAAATATACAGTGTTATAGTGTGAGCACTCCAAAACTAACCTAACATCTCTGGCTCTTTCCTAAAAGATGATGATTATTGTGTTCCTGGAATGCGGGACAAATTCTATGTCTTCTTTCCTAAAATGGGTACAAATTCAAGTTAATGGACCCTTGGACAAGAATTAAGATTTATACCTCTCTTTATATTTGAGCCTGCCTAATTTCGAGTAGTATCTCCTACTAAAGAATGCTTGGAGCAAACCTTGCTGATATGGAGAACTGCTCACATGACATAATCTGAGAGCCACTGAAAGAATTTTGTTCCCTGCCCCACCTGGTATGATGCTTGGTCTCATCATTAGCATTCGTGTTAGAAGATTATTAATAATGACCTTTTAATTTTCTCCCATAATAGAGCCAGGAGTATTTGGGATCCACATCAAGTAAATTTCGGTGTTGGCAATGAAGAGTTAGTGTAATAGTGGAAAAGCTAGTGGGCACTGCAGTTGAGAGGTGACTTGGAAACCTAAGGTGATGATGAGACATTTCTGGGAATAGTGAAGTTCAGATTCAGCTAGCACTAATGCCCAGTTATTTTGTAATAGTGTTATAAAAAACCCTTCTGTTGGATGGAGGTGATGATTTAGTTAAGATTTTTTGTCCTGAACTGACCAAATGAAGGGGGTCTCAAATGTTTAGGGCAGTAGTTCTCAGCTACTCTAATTTGTGTCTTTTTCAGTAGTGAAGTTGGGGACAGAGATATTTCAAGTGGCTCTAATACATATATACCAAAGTCTTGTTTATGCACAGAAATCATAAATCATATACCCTCTAGGTTATTTGTATATGCTGTTGGATTTAATATAAAACAATTTAAAATAGAAAAAAGTTTTATTGGATTCATATACATGTATATGTATATATGTATATATTTTTACATAGCTACTACTTTATGCCTTTCAAGCTTAGCAGTAGTTCTCAGCTACTCTAATTTGTGTCTATTTCAGTAGTGAAGTTGGGGACAGAGGTATTTCAAGTGGCTCTAATACATATATACCAAAGTCTTGTTTATGCACAGAAATCATAAATCATATACCCTTTAGGTTGTTTGTATATGCTATTGGATTTTATACAAAACAATTTAAAATAGAAAAAAAGTTTTATTGGATTCATAAACATGTACATGTTTATGTGTATATATATTTACATAACTACTACTTTATGCCTTTCTAAGCTTACTAATGTTAAATCATCCATTCAGAGATAGACAAAATTATTGTAGGTTAAAATATATTTTCTAATATAAGCTATTTTGGGATCATAGCACAACGAGAATACAGGGCAACTTCAATGATTTTGTCTAGCCTCTGTACAATTGTTCTAGCAAACTTTGGTCTCTGGATTCCAGGAAAAGGTATACAAAGGCCTAAGTGTAAAACATGAATAAGACATGAGGATGACAGATAATGGAAGAGGTAATAGAGACAATGATTTTATTCACTCAATGAAATGGAAATGATAGACTAGTCTAGGAGGAGGACCCTGGAGATAATGTCCTGGATCTTAGGAATTCAAGAGAGAATTGGTCAGGGGCAGACATCAAAAGATTAACCTTTGGAGGCAATTTGCATTTCATAATTCTCTGGACTATAGAATTATGCATTTTCCTTGGTGTGTGTTTTCCTATAAATATCAGTGACATTGTAGTAAGTCTTATATAAGTCTATTTATTCATTGCACCTTCTTTAATAGGACTGAAAACTCATGTCCCTTCTTTTGGCAGGTTATTTAATTCAAAATCTTTGTCCATCTATAATGTAGAAAAATATCTGTATTTATTTACTAGACTGTCTCTTTTTACATTTTTGAGTGTGCCCTCATTTTTGCACTTTTTTTTTCTAGAAAGTTAGATTTCTGTCCTTGCCAAAAGGACACTATTTTCGCATCTCTTTTCTTATGGGCTTATGTAAGTTGACATTTGCTGTGCCTCCTCTCTCACTTTGAGCTATATGAAAGTGCTTGCCCAGGTTCTCCTTGGGGACCTGGTTTCCAGACTCAGGACTGGTGTTGCTTTCAGGGTGAAACCTCCCCACCTCTTCAAAGAACAGACAAGTTTGACCCCAGAGCCCTTATTTATAACAGCCAGTCACAAGGTGGCCATCTTACATGACCTATGGCATGTGCCTGGCACTATTCTCAGACTCCATAGACCGTGCTCAAGGGCAAATGACACATTTCCTGATTAGGAATGAATTCCTACAGCAACATTATTAAATATTAAGTGTCACAAATAGATCCACAGAGTGGTTATGTGACCCAAAAAGAATCTTTTGGCAGTACTTTCACATTCTTAAAATCCACAGCATTTTAAATTACCGAAGGATTGAGATATTTTTTAAAAATGTTTGTTTTTAACCATTTGAGACACCTGGAAAGGATAAATATGGAATCCTAAAAGTAACAAATAAGTGTATTTTAGAGGTGAACACCTGGGAGTTGTTTTTTTTTAACCTTCCACCTTCAATGTCTTTACCTGTTAACGAAGGCTATATTGAATCATGTAGTAACACTGGGAAAAAAACTTTGAATACAAATGCTGTGTCTCTTCAGAAAGTTTAGATGCACGAATCACAGTTAAGTCCTTATTTTAAAAGTATGTTGACTGAACAGCATAATAATTTTAAGCATTACTTTAGTTATGGTGGAAAACTTTTTTTTAACTACCATATTTTTTTCATTTATATAGATAACAGGTATCTAGCATTTTTTTTCAAAAATTTTGAAAAGTTAGGTTTAAAAACTTAATGAATTATATGTATCTGTTTTCACATATGAAGGATTTACTCTTTTTTTCAAACAAGAAATCTTGTGGATTTTGCCAGTCAGTTTGAATATGCACTTGAAAATTATGGCCAATATCTGAAAAACTCAGTTTTTTTTTTTTAATCTACTTTTGAGAGTATACCATAAAATCTCAGTCTCAAGAATTACCAGGAATCACATAATTTGGAATTTCTACAGTTTTCACAAGAGTTTACAAATTTAAATTTCAGAGAATTAATGTAACATGATATATTCAGGAGACTACTGATTCCATTAACTTGTTACTGTGTCAGTAACAACTACTAAAAATTAAGTCTTCTCTTTGGATTGGGGTTTACAGCTCCTCAAGCTGTGTCTTGATAGCTTTCTCTGTTACCTATTAATTTATTGGAAATAACCCAACTTAGGTGAATTTTCCTTCTTCTCTGGAGTTTTCTGTCATTTCTCTCTGGACAAGTAATGGCCATAAGAATGAAAGTTTGATCACCAGAGTATTAGAGACCTAATTGCAAATCTTGGTTGTCGTCACATATGCTAATTTTATACTAAATTGACTGAGTAATCATGTTTTCAGATTTTGTGCATAGATTTATCTTGTCGTGAATCACATTCTTATATTATCTGCTAAGGAGAAGAATTTGTCAATGAAGAGTTATATCTTCTGAGAATCCATAGAAACTTCAGGAAGGAGATAAATTGTATCAGAAAAAAAGAAATATTTGGAGGAAAAGGAGTATATTTGCAAAATATATCACAAATGTTAAAAGACACAAGGAAAACCAGACAAAATTTATCATGGAACTGCTACTTTTAAGAACATGATAGAATCTAAAAGATTCTAAAAGCTCAGTTATTTCATTTAAGCTAGTGTAAATGTGAAATTTGTTTTCTTCTATAGGTATGTGGACATAATGGATTAACAGCTTTATTTTATAAATGACTAGATAACATATAAAATAGCATTGCAGGATTTAATAGAAAAATTCATTGTAATGTGTAATTCCTGTTATTGTCTGTTGCTGGTAGTCCTGGTTAGCTTGATTTGTCATAAGAAATTTCCATGCCATTTCAAGAAATGAATACAATTCAAATGACAGGTCACTCTTTCTTATATTCCTTTTCTCTGATCCACATTCACTCCCCTCATTCTCCCATCATCATGACTTTTTTTTAAAGGGCAATTAAATATCTAGTCGAATGCAATCTGACCTCTTTCAGGCTCTTTTATCTGAAGTGTAAACTTTAATACGGTAGCTGCCTGTATACCTTTTCTAGATGAATGATATCAGTGCTATTTGTGCCACTAAGGGGTCTCTTTAACATTTCCATTCTAAACACCTATTTTCAAAGGTTTATAACTCAGCTATAAAAATGTGCTCCAGGCTGAAACTTAGCATACAGGGTCCTAGCCCAGGAGCAATCTTTTACTCTTTTATATATTAATCTTGAAAAAAATGGTGTGACTATATTTTAAAGAACTGGAGTGTTCACAGTAATAGAAGTTAAGAACATAGGGTATAAGGAAAGATCACATGCCAACAAGTTCCCCTCATTTATAATAGGTTTATCTGAAACTCAGTTTCACATATCCTTCCTGCTTTTCATTCTCTCTTTCAATTCTCTCTGCTCAGAAATAAATCTAGTTTTATTGCTTTTATTATTTGTTTCAATAGCCTCATTTGTGGAACTATTTAGTAGTTATGCCACCTTGATCTATGGTCCTATCCACAGGTGGCCTACAGGTATGAGTTGGTCTCTCCAGGGCAACATCAGATTTGGGAGACCATGGCACCGTGATTATTTGTGTTTGCTGCTATTGCTTTTGTTACTATTGCTATTTAAACATGAAGAAAAATGAGAAGATATATTAATTTTTGCTGACATTAATTAAGAATGAGTTGAAAACTTAATAACAATATAAATAATTATGTCTTTATTTTTCTAAATTGCTTCCCAAGACATTAATTTGGATATCCATACTTTTATTCTAAATCTTAGTGTTTCTTTCTGATCTAAATTGTGAACTACATGGGCTTTTCCACTGTGGATATAATATATTAATAACAAATAAATTAAATTGGTCTGAAATGTTTTCATAGACATTGGATAACTTGATTATGTTTGCCTGGTTCTCATCTCCCATAACAACCCTTGAGCTTGCAAATCTAGATGATTTTAGATCTTTTTTTAGTATATTAATTACATTTTTAAACTACTGATTAAGATCTTCTAATAGAGTTTTTTTAGTGTTTTATGTATTTCTATACCCTATTTTCTCCATAAAATTAATATTTTTCCTTAGATATTTTTGTCATCTATAATAACTATCTTGATATTCAGAATTTGAAAAAAAGAGTATTCCCTTTAAATTTAGATTGTTTGGAATGATGCTGAAGCATTACCAAGGCATATGGCTTTGTTTATATTTTGATTATTGACAACTATTTGTGGGTAATAAAGTGTCACAGGTAGAAAAATAAACAAACAGTAAAAACAAAAATTACCAGTTTTCCTAGTGGTGCCACATGGAAGAACACACATACACTCTCTGTCATAATGGGCATTGATGGGATGAGAAATAAGGATTGCTATTTTTTCCCTATAAAATTTGCTTCATATCTCTATATCTGGCATGTTTGATGGACATTAGGAAACTCATTAACTGTTAATATAGGTTAATAGGGGTGCTCTTTTACAGAATTTGCTTTTTATTATACAGAACAGTGTATTTTCCAAGTCTCTAAAATTACATGGTGCTTCTTACCGATTATCCTCTCCAGTGGCACCCTTTTTAGTTTGCCTTCTCTGATCATGGGAATTGGCAGGGTGGGAAGATGAAAAGTGACAGGCTTGGTGAGGCCAGGGAGGCATAAGTGAGTCAGAGAGAATGAAGGAGAATGTGTGAGCGCATATGTATCCTTCAGGATTCTCAGTTATTCTTTACCATCTGTCCATAGTGTGAATACTTTAATAACTATTGCAGAATGTGTAACATTTACTTGGAAATTCACAGATGTATTAAATTACAAATATACTTTAAATCAAATATAATCAAATTTATTTTCATATTCAATGTATTAGTATATGTATGTATATATGTATATGTATAAATAAATACATGTATGTATAAACACATATACTCATTCATTCATCAAACATTCAATGAGCATCTAGTTTATATCCAGCACTGCAATTAAAGCCAAGAAGACTTTTACAAAATGAGCTGGCTTTTAGAATGTGGAAGAAAGTCTTAGAAACAAATAATTATTATGTGATCAGTACAAAGTCATAATGAGAATACATTTTGATGGTGATTTATGGGTGAATAAAGAAAGAGAAACTTTTGCTGGAAAGACTAGAAAACACCTCAAAGGGATTAGGGTTTTTGTGTTGAGTCTGGAAAGATGAGTCAGTTTTTTAAAGAATATGTGCAGATATAAAGGTATTAAAAGAACTTTGTATCTTTCATAAGCAAAGACTAGTTTAATATGGGCTAGAGGGTATGTTATTTTGAGAAAACTTGAGAGAGACAGATGAAAAGGAAATTGGGAATCAGATCCTGGAACATGTTCTGTGTTACATAGCACAGTGTTTATTTTTCAACCTGTAGGTGATGGGGAGATGTTAAAGGTTTCTAAACAGCACCATAGTATGATCTGTTTAGAAAGATAACTCTGGTGAATGGACTCATTAAAAGAGAACTGGGTTAGAGGGGTAACAATTGAATAAAGGAAGATAAATTTCAAAGTTTTTTTGGTCATAATCCATGGAAGATACAATGGATAAAAATCAGAGAAATTGGGACTAGAGAATGAATTTTAAAAAGATGTAGCACATCAAGCTCTAGAGTTTACATATAGGGACTAAGTCTCAACTCAAATTTCTAGTTTAGTTAACATGGCAGATGTCATTGTAATTGTGATGCAAATTTACAGAATTTGGCGGGGGTGTGATTAGGGATAATGAGTTAATCTCCAAGTTCGATATGTCTATAGGTCATCTAGAAGAAGTCCAATCAGAAGTCATAAGTATTCAATAAAATCTTAAGAGAGCTTGGAGTCACAGAGAATTTTAACTAATTTTTCATTATTTATTAGGCAATGGAGGTATAGTAAAAAGGTACAAATCTCATTCTCATTTATTAAGCATAGTTTGGAGAGAAAGACAATAATCAAATTTCTTTCAATGTGGTAAGCATGAAGCATGAGGTGATATTAAGAAAAATCAAAACAGATTGATGGGAGTGTCCTCAGATTTGACTTTCCTGAGCAAGCTAAAATTGATCTGAGGCCTTAAAGAAGAAAAACATTTATTAAAGCAATAAGCAGAAAAAAAATGAAATTGATCAATAGTGAGTAAAAGTGGAAAATTGGGAGAATTTTCCTTGGGTGGGTATATAGAGTAAAATGAGATGAGCACATAGGATGGATGAAATCCTGGAGACATCTGGACTGAGATGCAGGGAAAGAGCAAAATAGATAACATAGGGTAAGGTAGAATTCAGAATTAGCGATAACTTAGACATTAAGCAGGGAGAGAATGCTCAAAAATGCTAAGAGCTACAGGAAGGAAAGCAAGAAAGGAAATTTATAATAAATTTCAATAAAATAAATATTAAATAGATGTTATTTGCTAGATACTGAATCATAAATTGGTGACTTTGAAGGAACTTATAATCCAGTCACTAAAAATAGAAAAGGTATTCTTAAAGATTTGAAAAGTAGTACAAATTTATAACTAACATCAGTGATTACTTCTCATTTCCCCTGATCCCACTTTCCTAGGCCCTGCCTCCACCAATCCTTTTTTCGTCTCTGAATGTATCCATTCTATATGGTATATATAAATGGAATCAAATAGTACGTATCTGATTTCTTTCACTTAGCATAATATTTTTGAAGTTCATCCACATGTTGCTTGTATCAGTACTCTTTCCTTTTTAGGCCTGAATACTATTTCATTATATGGATATACCATATTTGTTTATTATTTAGTTAAATGATGTGTGGGTTGTTTATCTTTTCGCCATTGTAAATGGCATGGATATGAACTTTTGTGTGCAAGTATTTGTTGATATGACTTCAATTCTTGTCTCTTGAAGAGAAAAACTAGTTTTTATTTATAACTGATAGGGAATAAACCAGTGGGAAGGAAGGAGATACCAACAAATAAGTGAGTAATTGATGGAGAAATGTTATGAAGATAAGGGAAGAGATGAAGTATCCAAGCATAGTGTTTTTCAAAAGGAATTTGAAAAATAGGAGGAAGAAACATATTTGTAGCTATCAACTCTACTTAACACATTGCTGAATATCAGATACTTTGTTTTAGTGAGGACATTAGTTATACCAAATCTATTTTGTAATATCAACCAAGAACAAACCTTGGAAGTGTTTGTCTATAAGTGAGGCCAAATAAAAAATCCCAGAATATTTATAAGTATTTCTAAAATGTTCATTAACAAATTTAAAAGAGATATACATTGGTCATTGCTTAATAGAGGCATTTAATTTGGATCAATTTCCTGCAATGCACTTAGCAGACTTTAAAATCCATTTTGTTGGGACACCTCTGAGACCCCATTCTAGATAATAAGGATGGCTGGAAACTGATTTCATAATTTTTAAGTGCAACTGAGGTAGAATTAAAGTGCAAATGCAATTTTTGAAGTTCTTGACATGAGAGAAGCTATAAAATTGCACTTTTCTGACTTGTTTTAATTTCTATATGAATGTTTTATACAATAGTCTTTTTACTGTTTTTCAAGTCATGAGCAATTATATTTGATGAAAGGGCAATTATCACACAGAAATGCAGCATTCCAGAAGCTATCAAAATCCTACCACTATAATATCTTCCCCTACCAAAATTGTGGAAACTTTGGTTCTAAAAGTTTTAACTTGAATGATTGGGGATAGATTTCAAATTGGGATATTTTTCTAAATACAGGAATATTGTCATCCTGTGGTGAGATGACAGAATTATACTTTTGCTGATTAAATATTAATATTACTATGGTTTTATAGTTTCAATCCCTGTAGTTTCACTTCCAGAAGTTCCATTTATTCTCCAAGAGAACAAAGGACAAAGGCAACACATTCTGCAGGTGTAGGTTCAAACAGCATTGTGATATGGCTTAAATGCATGGAGCCCCCAGTTTTTAGGGGAGGGGGTGTATTCACTGAGTCACTCTCTGCCTCTGACTTGTTTCCCTCTCATTTAAAATTAAACATAGAACCATTGGCAATTTTCAAGCTTGATTTTCATCCCAGGCCTAATGACTTACAGGTGGAATTTTTTTTTTCCCAATGACAACAACATTTTCCCAAGTCTATCCAAAGGGTATTGCGAATGAGAACATTTTAGAAAAGGACAGGGAAAGGACCACTTAAATATAAATAAACAAAACTCTTTTCACTTTTCTTTGTTCCATAAAAGTCTTTCCCTTCCTTTTTTTCTTATGTTTGATATATGGAAGCGATTCCATTTATAACTTGAGCTTTTTTTGCTCCAGGCTCTCTGTACTTAAGCCTCAGATCTTTTGATGTTGTTTAACTGTTATAAACTGACCAATATTCTGGAGAGACTTATCTGTGAAACATATTGGGCTGATTTTACGATCTATGCACCCGTTTTCCTCCTCCTTCTTCCCTCGCACTTAAGCCCAGCCAGAAGAGACTACTAAGTGGGAGTTATTATCAGTGAGTTTCATAAGATATTATGTGGCTCCAAATAGGTATTTAAATTATATTGTCAGTATGCTTCTGCTTTTGAAAATACTGCATCGTGGTGGAGGTGGATGGAATTGAGTGAAAATGTTAATTGTGGCACACATGCTTTCATTGAAATTCTGACTAAAGCAAACTACCTAATATTTAATATGAGATCACTGTCTCTACCACCCCTGCATTTTAGAAATTATAATTTTTTACATGTTAAAATTATTTAGGGGAAAACTAAAAGATTAGTGAGAAGATTGAAACTTTGAAGTGATTTTAAATATTTTAAAATAAAAAATTATTATGTAGTTAGGCTGCCATTAATAGCTTTAGTGTCTTAATAAATAAAACCATAACATGGTCCAATAGATGATTTCTAATAAAGAATTTAATATTTATAAATAAATAGCTGAGAGGTAATGAAAAAAATTACCAGTCAATAGTAATACTGAGGATTAGTAATTGTATTACTTTCAATTTTATTAAATCAGGATGTATTGTTTATCTAACTTGATATCTATTTTTTTAAGAGTGAAAGGAAGGGAGAGGCAGAAAAAACATTTTTTTAAATAAGAGGAGAAAAAACTAATTTTATTTATTTGCTTATTTATTTTTGGTTATTTTTGACAGCTCCGGGTCATGAACCCAGTTGACATGGTCTATGTCTCAGCTGCCCACTTGTAGCTGAGCCACCGGGGTGCCCAACTTGCCATTTAAAAAACAAACAAACTTGAGTTCATGTCAGTAAGAACTGGCATACATATATTAATAACTTATTTCCTTCTAAAAGAAGAGAGAGCTAGGAATAAACGTGCATATTATTTTAATAAAGAAATAGACATGTTGGCCTATATAACTGCTATTTGCATATAAATTAGTTCACAAGTATAATCAAGAAAGATATTTGTAAACTGTAATCATGAGCATAAAATATTTTGAAAATAAAAATATTCATGGGTTTATTGTTTCACTAATATATGTATATATCTAGATTGAAGCATATGCAGAGAGAATGAGAAGAAAAAGATTATACATAATGATAGGGCAAAATATGAGGTGGAGGATTAGATTTTAGTGAACTGTTGCCTCTTTATACTGTAAACATCTTTCTCAAATCTAGAGTCAATTTGTACCCATGTACTGAGTGAGCGTCTGTACCCTCTTTCCAGTGAGGTGGTGGTCCCAAGCCCACTACCCTTGGGGAAAAATCTCCTTCTTTGACGTTTCCCTAGTATGCTTGTCTTTTTTTGATTTCCTTAGAGCATACAACTAAAAAACTAATTCATACCAAGGTACAAATAGGCAATAGAGTCCACAGGAAACATGTGTTTGAAAATCATCATTACCTCTCAAGAGATCTGGGTTCTGAACCTATATAGCGAGGGGACCATTTTAGACCCTAAAATAGCCTCCTCTGTAATACAGAGATGTTTGATGTCTTTTCTATCTTACCTAGTGGATTATGTTTTATTCTTCCTAAATATTAGAACTTTCCTTTATAGGTGTTTATACATCCACAGGCAAAGTACACATACATGCTCATGCAGAAGGGACAAAGCAAAAACCTGTTGTGTATTTAGTTGATGATAATGAATTAGATAGCCAGGATTAGCAGTCTTGATTTTAACCTAGATTTTCTTTATATTCTGTAAAATACGTGAAGCAGATTTACTTTCTGTAATTAATTTTTTTAAACTTGCCTATAATGCTGCTTCATGATGGAGTGTATTTGTGAGTGTGAATTCTAATCAGATCTAAGAAATTTACCTTGTACCAGTTAAGTATAGAATTAAAGAATCAACCTGTTGGGGTTTTTATCTGATGAAGAATTGTCAGTGACTACAAGAAAAATCCTCAACCTTTCTGTGAGATAAAGATCTTGACCTTGTAAGAATGCTTGGAAGGAATAATTTAAATCAGGTTTCAAGCAAAGTTGAAGTTTCTTGGAAACACAACAGAACAAAATACATTAAAAAAACAACTTCTGCTTAATTGGTAAGAGGGAAACAGGGTTTTGTATCCATTATAAAATATAACACAACAATGAATAGTAATGTCTATGAAAACATTGCTCTCGGAAACCTGTTGACTTGGCAAGAGATCTGAAGCTAAGTACGTAAGCTGACAAATTAAAGCTACCGCAGCTTCAATTCAAGTATGTTTCTCTGAAATCCCAAAAATGTACTGGGGTGGGATGGAAAAGAATTGGTGGTATTAGGCATTTCTCCTCTTATTACTTCTTTTGGATTCTGACTTGTTTAGATCATTTTAGATCAGGAACAAAGTTTCTTGGCATGAGCAACCCAATGGGAGAACTCAAAAAAATCTCTCCCAAGGCTTTATAAATGAAGAAACACTATTCTGATTTCCCAAGTTCTGCAGACTGTGAACTCAATTCTAAAGCAGTGTATACAAACCTTACTTAATTTAAATAGAAGATACATGTAGTGTTGTTGTTATTCATGAAGATTATGTTAAATTCCAAGATGCATGGTTGCATAAAATTGAAAAATATTCCTTTATTCTAAATTTACTCACTGGCTTCCAAAAGATTAAACTAGGACTGTAAGAAGTCTATTGTTTCTTGCATGTATCTTAGATTTTACTTCCTGTCAGCAATTGCAACAACTACTAAGAAGAATTAGTTTCACCACACAGTAAATAAATGCTTTAATGCCCTGCACTATTGTTTACAATAAGCTTTGCAAGCACTTAAGCCACAACAGATAATTGTCAAAATGATAAAGCAGTAAAGTCACACACAGCCAGCACTTACAGTGTAGATGTTCTAGTGAACAGCTAGTAAGATTTAGAGCTTCAATTTAGCTTGTTAACTAGTTAAGAGGAAAAAATAATTTATGAAAATATTTCATATGTACCAGAAAGAAAAAAAATGCAGGGAGAAGAATTTTCAGCTCCAAGAACCCTACAAACTTTGCTTATTGATGCTTTATTTTTTTCTCCCTTTCTATGATATATTCTGCTTAAATTATGTGTTGGTGTAAATGCATTTTGAATTGGGACCATGAAAGACACTAGATTATCAGTTACTCTTTAAGGAAACTAGTGTCTTCTGTGGGGGTTTTGTTAATTCTAAAATTAACTCAGTGTAAAGGCATAGTTCACAATTTCTGTTCTGAAATAATAGATTCACACAAGTGAGAATTTCAATCTATTACTTTCAGAGCTTGAGTTTTATCAGCTTTTTTTATCCTGGGGATGAGTGTAAGCAAGTGAGAGCTGTTTGCTCACTTGGTTTTAACTACAGAGTGTCTGGATTGCTCCTTGTTTTTTTTGGAACAAGGACATCAGTGAAAACTGTTCTGTCTGTGGTGATGTATCTGAGTGCAAACAGGACCCTGTTAGCCATTATGTACCTATTAGCCCTGATTACCTTCTGATAGCTCCTCACCAGTTGGTTTCACTCACTTTGACAGATCTAGTACTTTGTTTAACCTTTAAACCAGGAGGGCAATAACACAGCTGACAGGAGGGAAGAAATAATTAAGGAAAATTTAGCCAGGACATTTAAAAACTCTCTAACAAGGCAGATATTTCTGTTCAATTTGAAAACTTGTCAAGAGATACATACAAATCCCCATAATTGTTAGAGCAAAATGTTTTATAATTTTTGCTAGCTTCAAATTAATTTTAGTAATGTAGCTTAATCAAATTACTAAGTGACTGACTTTAAAAATATCTGTAATTTACACTCTCAAGAAGCAATTTTTAATATTTTCGTACTTACGGGAAAAGTGATATCAGAGAGAACTTCATTTCTAGAAGAATCAGAAAGGAAATGTGCTCAAGAATACTGCCTAAAAATCTGCTAACAATCTGTTTTTTACATTTTTTTGAAATGGTTGATGCATGTTTTTGGAAAATAGCACAAGTGATAAAATGTCTAGCTCTACATTACTAACAACTCATGACTTTGAAATGTGATCAGCAGTAGTTAGAAGAAAAGAAGACATTCTGAACTGTGTTGGCTTATATTTTGAAGTATGTTTTGTGAGTAACTTCAGATAATAACTTACTAGGGAGGGACTAAGTACTCTGTCTTCTTTTCTTCTTCTGAACATTCTTCAGCATTAACCCCAGATCCCAAGGCCTGACCCCGCCACCATATTTATTTCACTTTGGAGCCATTTTTGTCACTTTGGTGAAAAGGCAAATCAGAACTTTTGATATTCCTTCTATTAATCCACATACACAGCCCATAGAACTAGACAGAGCTTTATTGTTGCATAAAGATTTTAATTAAAGTTGGAATAACTTCTAAATGAGAAAGTGCAAATATGTCTCTCCAGATCATTAATAATTTGGCAATTTATAGCACATTAAAATATAATGTGTTCATTATTTTCCTTATATTTATCAAGAACATTGCATAATTTCTCTTGCTTAACTATATTGTCTTTGGCTAAGGTGAGATAGTTATCTTACCCTTGTCAGATATACGATATTGACAAAGAAACATCATAATTGTCTTCTAATTACCTCTGACAAGTGTAATTTAATGTTCTTTCATACATCATTTATCATAAGTCTTAGTGTTTGCTGTTATCCATTCTTATATTAATTGATCACCATCATGTTCTCTACTTTATGGTTGTATAGATAATTCTTAAGAAATAAGTTTAGCTTTCCAATAGGTGAAGAAATCCAAATCATATTAAAACAGTATTCTCAGCCATGTAAATATATGTCATATTCTATTTAATTTTAAACAATATATAGCAAGATAATGGTGGTAGAACATTTGTTTCAATCTTCTTTTAACTGCTTATCTTTTTAGCATATATTTTATATTGTAAAATATGTTAAAGGAAAGACCTTTCCTTTAAAGAAGGGAGGAAACTCCACAAATTAAAGGGGGAAAAAAAGAAGATTAACATGGAAATATATCCAATCACTCTTTTATATTATTATAAGTGCTGAAATAATTGTCATGGATTAATCTAGGTGTTTGCATAGTACTTTTAGTGTGTGTATGTGGAGAAAGAAGCCTTATGAAATATTAGAACCAAGGATAGGAGGGTAGGAGAAGACATCCTGATATATACATGCTGGAGGTCCAGAAATGAGAGGATTTGAGCTATGCAATGAATAGTACTAGGTTTTTCTGTTTAGGATAAATATTAAATGTCATATTAGGGAAGTTTTCTAATCAAAAATTACAGTTTTATCCTCTGAATAAAATTTTTCTCCTAATTTTGAGATGCAAATTAGAAATCTTGAGGTTATTAATAAGCAGTTGTCAAATAACACTAAGACAAAGGCTGTTTGATGAAGAAAAACTGATACAGAAAATCATGTTCAGAAGAAATAATAAGTATTCTGGTTTAGTGAGATTAGGGTCTGGATCACAGGTGTGACTATTGGTTTCCAGAAGGAAGTGACATTTAACTGCATCTGAAATGAAGAATGTGAGTTAGGAATGGGAGGAACGAGAAAGGGGAGAATCTTTCCAGGTAGAAGGAATGAAATATGAAAGGCTGTTAGGTCAAAGGATACAGGGTTTTAGAAGAAATTTAAATGAAGCTCATGTAATTGGAATTTAGAGGATGAGGTGTGAATGGGGAGAAATGAGACCATGAAGACATTTTCTGTCATTTGAAATGAATTTGTACTTTATCCTCTAAGAACTTGGAAGCTTTGGAGAGATTTGAGCAAGGAAGCACCATTATGATCAAGTTTGTAATTAAGAAAGATTGCTCTGGCTTTCCATTTTCCTGAGTTCCTGATGACATCAGAATATTCAAACTGCCCTCACCATATCTTAAGATACTTCAACCCTAATATCAAGAAATGTGAGCTGACTGCCTTCAGCATTCACAGCTGGGCTTTCACTACACAATTGTTTAACTAGATCCATGTATTCTCAGGATTTAGGAGATTGGTACTATGCACTAATTGAAAAATTATGAAACTTCTTGGGAAATTTGAAAGGCAAAGTTGTAGGGGAGCAAAAATCTGTCATCCCCAAAATGCTTTTTAGCAAAATATGTCATTTCCAGAAGGAACATTCAGGACCAGGTGGAGGTTGCCATTTTGAAAGACATTTACATGTGTAGAGGAAAAATCTCTTTTTAAGGGCATCTCCCGCATCTCCGTCATCCCTGATCATATTCTCTCATTAAACCAGGAAGACTTAATCTTTAATCAGTAGAGTAAGCAGAACCTTAATCTACATAAACGCCCTATCTTTGTTTGCTGTGCCCTTCCTACTTTTTGTGGCTGATCTTCCTTCCCCTCCTCTTCAGCATCCTTGGACTCTGTTCAAAGGTGTTTACACTAGAAACTTATGTTAATGTTATCAGACATTCCTGTTTGACCAGAATTGTCCTGGTTTAGCAATGTTGTGCCCCATTGCCCTAATTTCAACTTGAACTCACCACCCTCACTCTCCCAATTAATCCAGACCTGAATACCACCACCATCCCTGCCATGCCTGGTAATACTCCAACTGGTCCAGTTTCAACTCTAAAATTTATGGAAAGTCAAATTAAAGCCATGTAAAGAGTTCTCTTTAATTCATTGTTTTTCCATGTATGCAGGAGATATATATGCAATTACAACACTTCTTTACGTTTTTTTCCTCTTAAAAAGAGAAAATTATTTGGAGGTGAGCAAGACTGAAACAAGAAAGCTAAAGATGTGACAGTGTAGTATTCTTGATGAAATAGAATGGTGATCTTGTATAGGCTGAAAGCTGTGGGGAAAGTCATAGATATATAAACTCTTTAGGAAAAATAATTGGTGAACTTGACAACTGATTTGATGTTGAGGAGGAGGAGAGAGAAAAGAAACGGGGTCCAGTATGAGGCTGAGGTAATGGACTTGGTGAGAGGCTAAATGGAAAAGATTAAAAATAAAACAGCACAGTTAGAAACAGTACAAGATTTAAGAAATAAAAGGCCATTTTATTTGTTTTAATGAGGGAATTGGTGATAATAGTCTGGTAGAAACAGAATAATGAAAACTGATTGAGACATATTTAATTAAGGAAATCCAAATGGGGATATTTTACAAAGAACAACAAATATGAACCCAGAATTATACACAGTGAGACACTGGATAACTAAAATTCTTCAGGTGAATACAAAGAGAGTCATACTGAACCTACCTTTCAATGTTAATGAGCCACTGTATTAGAAAAGTCCTTTAGAGAATGTGGAACAATTAGCAAGGAAACCACAAAATATAGAAAATCGCCTGTCTGTGGTTAGAGGAAAAGCAAAGCAAAGATTGTTAACTACATGAGATTGCCTTGGGTTCTCTATTTCATTGAATTCCTCTGCTTTTATTATTTTGATAAAGTCATCAAAATAATATACTAGTGATTAGTTGATTGTCTACCAAATATTCATTGGCTTCCTTTTTTTTGCAATAATAGAATTATGATTTGTTGGTGGTGTCAATGTGCTCAGTTAAGGACTGACTTTCCTCAGTCATCTTTGAAGCTCTATTTCCCAGGTTTCTTTGAAGTTAAAACTGAGCATGTGACATAGTTCTGATCAAGGAAGTATAAATAGAAGTCACTGGGCAGAGCTTTTTGGAAAGCCCCTTTTAAAAGAAAGTATACTTAACTGTCATCGATCTTTTTGTTTTTCTTGACTGAAATGATGTGATATTGGAGGAAGACAGGGAGGGAGCAGAAACCGTCTTATACTAATTAGGATAAGAATTATATTTTATGTGTACCTGATAAGAAATATTGTTAAGAGTCTGGGACGTTGAGGGTATTGGCCTTGATCTCCCTATCCCTGGACTTTGTGTCAAGTAACAAATATAATTTCTAATTTGGTTAGAAGTCAATCCAATACACAGTCATATTTTAGCTTGTAATTCCTAATAATATTGAAACTTGTAATAGTTATATTGTGAGTGCTCTCAGTGTAGAAGCCACAATGATAAACTCTTTACTTAGAGTTATTTAATTGTTATAATCCTATATATCCTTTATAATCCTATACATTATATATTTGTATTTCCAGTTTACAGATGAGGAAAACAAGGTTCTGTGAATTGAAGTAACTTTCCTAAAGTCATACACAATTAGTGTATTACTTATAATTAAAGTCATGTTCTATTTCTCCCACAAAATATTATTAATTCCTTGATTTCAGAGTCCTTATAAACACATAGTTAATTTTATAGAGTAAATAACTGTTGAATTTATGCGTAATTTTTGACTGTTTTGCTCTTTCCCATTTATTATTTTAATTATTTTTTTTTAAAGGAAAGGGCAGGCAGGAATGAAGGCGAGAAGAAACTGGGAGACAGGAAGAGAGAGGTAGAAGAAATACTTCATTTATTTTATTTAGTTTCTTATCTTGGTTTTTACTCCAGCCCAGGGCCCTGGGATATATGGCTTGACCTCTCAGATGAAGGCAGCTGACCAAACTGCTACTCCACCAGGTATGCCCCCATTTATTATTTATATCTGCTAATGATAAAGTGGGATCCTATTTAAAATCAAACTAAGATGTACATCACTGGTTCTGAAAGGATACATGACCAAGGATATTGAGGCCAATTCACATTTTTTCTGCTGTGTATTCAAATAAAAAATTTTCACCTGAATCTCTTAAAAATTCCACTGAATTTCTAATAGCCTGTAGGATTCAAACATAAAGAGCCTCTCAGTGTGTCTTAACTTTAATTAAAAGTGTGGATAAAATATTACATAGTTATGTTATAAATTCAGAGACATACATGTGTCTGATGCAAACCTCATTGATTCCATTGTAGAGCTACCTGATCTTTCTCACATTTACCATGTTGTGGATTTCTTGGATGATGTTCTAGAATGGTCAATATGGAGCTTATGATGAAATTCTCCAACAGTACCTATTAACAGAACCAAATTAGAAATTTCTAATAGTGCCAACAAAATGTGTAAGATAGTAAGATGGAGCAATAGATATTACAGAAATTAGAGTGACTACTCATACTATAGACACAGAGACAAGGAATTCTTGATGAAAGATTCAGCAAAGCACAGGGATTGCATGGTATAAAAACTATTACATAATGTTATTTGTTCCAGTGCCTGTTTAGTCTAGAAGTGGACTACAATAATATCTATGTCTCTTCAAGCACATATATAACTTCACCTTGGAAAAGACCCATATAAAAAGTTTAGTTGCTATGGCATGAGGCTTTCTTATTTACAAAATTGTCGTGTCTAGTCTCTAGGTCCAGGACATTGCAATGTTAGTGTGCTAACAGACTTTGAAACAACCTACAAAACATCACTTCTTAATTATGTAAAATTGCCATTAATTTGATTGCAAGGAAATCATAATGTTTGAGTATATGCACATTATTTTATTCCATTGGAGAGCTGCAATAGTTGTTGTCTTCATTTTCCAAGTGAGCAAGGCCTATGAAATACTTTGTAAATGCTCATTACTGCTTCATCACAGAGTAAATACCTTTCCTTATGTGCAAAGAATTTGGTTAACACATGTAGCACAGAGTATTAACATGACTAGAGTAATTCAACTAAATGATAGGGGGAAATTTATAACCATTGCTCAACACACTTGAGGATTATTCAGACCCTCTCTTTTAGGAAAAAAAAAAAAAAGCAGCATGCACTTGAGATCTAAAGAAACAAATTAGCTTTAAATTAGTATCACATATGAGTCTGTAAATATAGATCCTACTAATGAGACAGTCTTCTCCTCCACCCACAAACCCCAGGTCACAAACTAGGGTTTTGGGACTTTATAGTCTGACTCTTAGCTGACTAAGCCACAAGAATACACCAAGACAGGCTTTAAATTGGTAATTTCCAAGGGTAGTTTTCTCTTAAAGATGGATCCTGAAAAGGGATTGAAGGCATTTACCTTTACATCTATATGAAGCAGTAAATTAGGTCAGGAAGTTCTACCTCTATGTTTATTTGTGCATTCCTTTTTTCAGCTGCCCATACTATTCTTATACAAAACACAGATCAAGAATTTCAAGGCTTCTTTTACTAACTATTGAATTCATATCAGATTTCTCCTTGCCCCAAAAGATATCCTTTGTTGAGATCATTCATTTCTCCCTGGGCGGAAAA
The DNA here is from genome assembly GCA_004363575.1 of Solenodon paradoxus. Taxonomy (NCBI): domain Eukaryota; kingdom Metazoa; phylum Chordata; class Mammalia; order Eulipotyphla; family Solenodontidae; genus Solenodon; species Solenodon paradoxus. The sequence continues at coordinate 10,772 of RJWH01001343.1, read as the reverse complement.
AAAAGCTTCCTAATTTTTGCTTTCCTGTTGTATTAGTTTCCTATTGCCGCTATAACAAAGTGTTACACATTTAGAAACTTAAAACAACACAAAATTTCTTCTCTTACAACTGAAATTGGGAAGTTTAAAATCAGGTTGTCAGCAGGACTAGTTCTTTCTGGAGACTCAGGGAGAATTAACTGTTTGCTTCTTCAAGCTTTCACTGCTTCATTACTTTACTCATGAAAGCATCACTTTAATTTCTGATTCTGGTCACATCACTTTCTCCTCTCTCAGACCTCTTTTCTTGTCTTCCTCTTATATTGTCCCAGTGGTTGTACTGAGCCCACCAAAATAATCCAAGATAATCTCTCCATTTCAAGACACTTAGATAATCATATCTGTAAATTTTCTTTTATGATGTAAGATGGCACATTTATAGGTTCCCTGGATTAGGTCATAGACATATTTTCGAGCCATTTTTCAGCCTACTGAATCTGCATATTTTTTAGAATATTAAATAATAGTTGACTTTTTATCAAGTGACTCTCATCATTTTTGTTTCTACACCATTTTTGTTTCTACAACATAAGATATTTCACCTTATGATACCAGATTTGTCTGTTTTGAGGTCCAGAATTCCAGAGGATATTGATTTCCCTGTGACTCTCTACTAAAAAAGTGCTATCTACAAATTAGAGTTATCAGCAAATTGTGGGTCCTGGAGTTGAGTCTTATATTCAAAATACTTCAAAGAGGGCTGCAGGCATCAGAATTCTTGGGAGTTAAACATTTCATCAGAAAAGTTACCAACATGCTGTGGTCAAGAAATACCATTATTATTATTTAAAAAATTGTTTTAAAGGAAAGATACAAGCAGGACTGAATGTGGGTAGGCAGGTGGGTAGGAAGAGAGAGGAGGAAGAAGCACTTCATTTATGTTTTTTATTTAGTGGTTCATCTTGGTTGGCTCTCCTGGCCTCGGATCTTGAACTGGGGACCTTGAGATGTGGACTAGACCTGATAGAGTAAACTGCTAGGTCATCAGGTTGTGCCACAATCTTACTGATTTTCAGAGTTATTCTGAAAGAAAAAGAATCTCGATGATTTCAAACTACTTCTTAAAAAAAAAGACTTTTGATTTCTTCTCTTAGCTGTGCTTCAACATTTACAATTCTGCACCTGTTCCTTGTGATATTTGCCTTTCTCTTAGATGTGATATCATGACTGCATTTCACCTCTATTTATTTTCTGTAATTTATGGAAGGGAGTGTTATCTATGCTTTTTCCAGACACATGGTTGACTGGTTGGCCCTTGAATGGACCTGAGTGGGTTGTTTTGATGTCTATAAAGAGATGCTTTCTGGCTCCAGTTTCCTCCTTTGAAGAGGGAGGTTCAAGAGGTCAGCATAGACATGGCCTGGGTTAACTGTTGAAATGATCTTGGCACCTTATGACTGTAGAATCTTTTTTTTTTTTTAAATTGTGACCCGGTGAAATGTCATAGGGAAGCTCAGGAATTTATGGTCCATTAAATAGGAACTTTTGCCCTCTTGGAAGTATTTGGCAGAAAGCTTCCAGCCACCCTCTCCCACAGAGCTTGAGGAAATGATCACTGAGCATGTGCATCCCGGCTCCTGGTTTCCTCTCAGATCGCCTTTCTGCTAGTTACACAGCTTCTTCTCTCTTGCTTTACAGTCCAGTAGAGTGAACCTGCTCTGCAGAGGGAGGTCTGCAGTTGTCCAGCTGCTCTTCCTCTGCCTACATGGGTGATTATGATTCGGGGGACAAGAAGTAGGAAGCCCATTTATACTTTGTTCCAGGCAATGTTTTCTGACATATTTCTACCAGCAATAAAAATAAATATATATATTTTTATTTCTACCTGTGAAATCTCAGTTCTTTCTTGGAGAGAGATGATTAATTGGTACTGGAAATCTCATCAGGGAGGACTAAATATTGTGGCATCTAAAAATTCATCATTCATGATTTAAAATTTAAGAGTGCGTCATATATATTGCTCCATTTTCAATACAAATGCTTTATTAACACCTCCCTTCACTTCTCTTTCCTTCCCTTCTACCTCTCACCTGTCTCTTTCACCCCTTTTTTTTCTTTCTCTTCCTCTTCATTCACTTTCTCCCTCCCTCTTACTCTCTCTCCATATAACACATACAAACACTACAAAAACAAAGCTGACAAATTGGACAATTTATTTGCATGTTAAATTTACTTTGGTTGTAAACACACCACCCGTGGGTCTCTAAGGATCCTGAACAAGAAACTATGTATGCCAGTCGTTCTAGCTCATTTATTTAAAATATCTGTTTAACAAATTTTGATCCCTTCCAGTACACAGGCACTGTTCAGGTGCTTGTAATATGCTGATAAATAAAAGAGAAAAATACCTCTGCCCTCATGGATCTTATATTCTTGGAGAGGTAGATAATAAACTATATATATATAATAAATATATGATTTATATGTTTTATTGAAAGATGATGAATGCTATGGATAATAAGAAGAAAAAGGGAAAGGTACTGGGAATGAAAGGGGCTGGGGTAACTTATGGTATGTGTGGGGGTGCTGTGCAGTACGTGCATGTGTGTGTACAGTGTACAGAGTTAGCGAGGAGCTAAAAAAGAGGAAGTTATACAAGCAGGAGCATAACAAAGGTGCATGTCAGCAAAGAGTGGGCGAAACAAATCTGAGAGAGAAATCCTACCACTATGGTGACCCCTCACTGCTTTTATTCCCAGTGTGCTCAAAATGCCCGAAAGTCAGTTGGTACTGTAAAGGATTGAGTAGGTTTCAAGGGACTTGCAATTTAGCATTTTGATTGTGCTTTCAACTACTGTGAGATGCTGGACAAGTCACTTAACTTTGGGGGTTTCAAGTTCTTCATTTGTAAAATGAGCATCTGAGACATCTGATTGCATGTAATTCTTGTTTTGTGAGTCAGTGGAAGCACAGGAAAGTGAGGTTGAAATAAGAATGAAAAAGGAGATGGGGGAGAAAAAAAACAAAGGCAAGCAAAGCAATGTAATATTTAAACAGAGAAAAAAGGAAATGTGATAGAAAAAATACAAATGTAAAAGTGGCATCAGGGTAATCACCCGTTCTCCCTTGACACTTCTGGAAAACTACTTTTGCTTAAGTCTATGTAGAGAGCATCCTGTTAAACTCCCTGAAGGAAGTACTTTCTGTATGTGGATTTCTGGAATCTCAGATGGGTTTTGGAATGCTTTTTTTTTTTTAAGGGTTTGGAGAAAGCTTTGGTATTCATTTCTGTAATTCATATGTCAGGATTAAATGAGCTCTGTTGGGCTTTGGTAATCTAGCCATCTTGGATAGTACTATTGTAGAGGGGAATTGGGTTTCAAATAATTAGAAAATATTTTTATAATTCTACTTGTTGTCTGTACTTACATTTGACATCATCCTATAGTATATAGTTTTCAAAGAGATTGACATTCAACTTTTGCTTATCTGGATTATACATTTCCTTTTAGTTTTTCCTTGACAAATTCCTCTTTCCCTTACTTGCTTGGCATCTTCCTCCCTCCTGGCCATTTTCCCACTTATTAGCACCAACCTCCAGAGGGAAGATAAGGGAGAATAAGTAAAATATATATTACTTCATTCCTATAAACTATTGCAAAAACTGGCAAAGGGTAGATGTTGAAAGCAAAGGCCAAGTAAAGTTTAAGTTTCAGAGGAGAAGAGATATGGCATTTCCTACTTTGTACAATAAAATTGGTCCCACATAGCAATGAGGGCATTTAAAAACATTTATGAGTCCTTCACAGCAACTCTGCATAGATAGAAAATGATAAGACTGTAGGAGTTAGCCTGGGAAAGGGGTAGGACACTACTTGCAAAAAAAAAAAGTGTGACAGTAAAGATGAATAATGATGAGTACATAATGAGTGGAAAAGTGTTTGGGCACTGAAGTATTTGATACTTGTACTTCATTTTCTCTGAAAAGGAAGCGGTTTAGCTATCTTCTTGCAGAGAACTGAATAGGAGAAAGCTTGAAGAGAATGGGGAAGGGTGCTGGTGCGAAGGCTAAAAGTAAAATAAAATAGTCATTATGAGTAGTGTTAAAAATTAGGTGTTTCTAAATTTGCATGCTTAGAAATAAAGTCATCAGATTTTCCCCAGGTACCCCTAACTACTTTGGTGCATAGCAGATAAAAAAGGGTAGAAGTGGTAATCTTTGATTAGGTATTTGCAGAATGGATACAGCAGAAGACTAAGAGAAGGGAAGAGACTGATCTGATCGTAAGTGATCTGTTACCTCATTACATAGGCATCTCATTAAACAGGAAGTTCCTGGAGATAGCCATTTCTCAAGAAACAGAGTGTTTGATAGATGTGGGGTCCAATTTACAGATGAAAAAAGTGAAGTAAAGGAGCTTTTCCAAAGTAGCAAATGCCATTATTTGAGCACATATCTTTCAAATTCCAGGAAGGTGTTCTTTTCTGTTATACATTTAGAGAGTAAGTGAATTGTAGACCAGATACAGTGTGAACATGTGTGCGTACATCTGTTTCCTCCATTGTCGTGGGAAAGAAGATTTTTCCAGAGCACGGCCTAGATGGCACGTAAAAGGAAGGAGAGTTAAAAAACACAGGGATGGGAAAAAAAAGATTTTGTTTAGAAAGAGGGGAAAGACTCTCCCAGAGACTAGTGGGTCCTCCAGAGGGGAGCGACCACGATGGGGCAGAGATCTCAGTTTTTAAGGGGTGTAGCAACTTGCTTTCCATCTCCAACCTGTCATTGAGTGGTGGGAGATGGGACAAATATTCTCACTGGCCCTTTGGTGGTCTCGTTGAATTGATTGGAAGGTTTCCTTTTGGCTCTGTAATGATTGATTTCCTTTCAGTAGCCCTCTGCTTTGGCACATATGCTTGGAGTTTTGATGACTTACCTGTATCATTAAAATTAATTGTGGTGGCTTCCTGGTTTTGGGTGTGGTAAACTGGCCTGGCACCACTGTGGATCTGTGCGGATGGCTGGATTAGATCAATTACATAGATCAAAATTATTTTCTGACTCTGCGTTTTCCTTTTCCTGAATTATCCTTACATTTGACTAGCAACCTGTCAGACCCACAATAATTTTAGAGGTGAAATCAGGAGCAATTGGAGTATCACCAATACTGTGGGGGCGGGGCGGTGGGCGTGGCGGGTTATTCAGGCTGGTGCCAGAGTGGGGAGTTTAAAGTTGGCTCAGGAAGAGGGGATTCAACATTGTAAACCAGGACAGTTCCAGTTAAACTGGGATGTATGGGATCATTTACTTGGTGTGGAAATGATGCAAGCAGATGACTGGAGAAAAGGAGAAGATTGCAAATAAGGAGCCAAAATTCTCACTGAATGTGGAGATAGGCAGATAGGCAGAGAATGGTTGTAAACCAGAGGCCACTGGGGAGAAAGAATATTGCTTTGTCTGACCAGCAGCCTGTTCTCCCATATATCATGAGTTAACTGGCCCATAAAGATTAGTAGTAATCATCTTTAGGTTTTAAAATGAAATCTCTGTTACCACCAGCATTGCTTCTTCCTGACATGCACTTCCTCTGATCCTATCTCAACATTCCAGCTCTTGGTTCTGTAAGGATAATGACCATCTAACACTAGCAGTGGACTTGATCTTCCTTGTATTTAAACCTCAGCTTTTTTGACCCTTAATAAACTTTGACTGATGAGTCTGTGTCCCTGTGGTCCTCCTGGTTCCTTGGGGGTAGAAATCTCAGCCCATTTTAACACCAAGCCATGCCTCTAACTATGCCCTAGAGAGCAGTGCACCTAGAGGACAGAAGCTTCAAAGAACAGCTAGACTTTGAGTGCAGTGGCCAACAGTATTTGGGCTGATTCAGAACAAAGAGTGCCATCTATTGAAAGACCACTCAGCTCTCCAGTAATTTATTCAAGTATTATGAGATACCATAAAATAGGCTCAAGAGAGCATTCTGGGAAATTGAGATGGGGAAAAAAGACATGAAATACTGTAAAAAGGTAGTTCTAATATGTGGTGGCGAGAGATGGAAGTCCAGCTCTGCTCTTAACTGTGGAGAAAAGGGACTCAGGTTATTTTCCTTCCTATGATACTGTGTGGGAATTTTCCAATAATCTCCAAAAGTAAGGAAGAGGCTTTTTATTAAAGATGAATATTTAATAATAATTTTTTTGAGGAATAAAATGACTTAAAGTGACAAGGTGGACCAAAATGCACTGGAGATAAAAGAGAAGTGTGTTTTGTATGGAGGCAAGCAATCCTATTCCTGGACAGCCAGGCGATGGAACATGAATTCATAATGCATAGTGGTCCAAGCAGATTGGTGGGAGAGCAACAACCACATGCATTTTGCAGAGAATGTCTCTCACCCTGTTGCCACTTTTTTCAGGGCTCCATATGCTAGATCGCAACTACAGATTTAGCCCTTTTGCCCAAAGGCATCTGAACCTGTGAAAAGCCTAGCTGGGGCACTGTCTATTGTTCATTGACAACTTGTCAATTTACTTCCAGGCAAAATAACTCATAAACATGATAAGTAAGGCAGATAAAACAAGAATTCTTTCACACTTTGCAACTTTACTGCAAAAATGGCTTATTTTCCATAAATGTGTGAAATCTCCCCTCTGAATTGTGACTGTGCATTGAACTTTAAAACTGTTTAGAGACAGCACAAGCTTTTCACAATTCCTGTCTGTAATAAGATGAATGTTAAATATTAAACATGCATTAAAAGTGATAAAATAAAAGATTTTCAAAGGTTCACTAGCATCACCGTATTTCTCTTTGATTCCCCGAGTTAATAAAAGTTAAGTCTAACAATACTCTCCAAAAGACAAATGTTTAAACGCTATCTTCTAAATTTGACATTTCGTATATTTATATTAGCTATTATCTAAACCCTTATGTCAGTAAAGGAAAAAAAAAAGAGAAACAGGTATAGTAAAGCATATCCGTATTAAATTCAAAAGTCAGTGTGTGGTTTGTTAGCATATGTTCATACTGTAATGAAGTGACTTTTATTTCTGATATTTATAAACATTCAATTTCTAATGTACTGTTTAAATATTGAAAGCTAATTGTGAATTCTTTTAGGTAAAATATTTTAAGCAGATAATAATTTTGAAATACATTAGTCTCTAAGGCAAAGCAGTCTGTTTATGTGTAGTTATTTATAAAGTCATACTTTTTAATGAAGGCATGTTCCCCGGATTCAATTCCCTCATAATGAATTTGATTTTAAGCTTCTTGCTTACTGTAGCATCATCACAGAGCTATACTCAGTGGCCTACTGATTTCCCCCAGATGATTCTCCATAACACTAAACATCCTAATTTTGGATATGCTGAAAATGGAGGAGAAAACAGGTGGGATGGATTCTGTCAACACGCAACCAGATTCCTCATCCCAGGTGTGTCCTCTTTTTTCGACTTGCCCCTGAGACAGAGCACACTCCCAGCCTTTCTGGTTTGAGGGTCATAGCTGCCTTTTCTCTCTGATTTCCCCATATTTCCTTCACTTACTGTAGAATATTTATGAACGGGAACACATATGCATCTGTTGCATAACAAATGGCTTTTGGGAAATAAGTGAGAGAACATGAGAAAAGAAATGTAAAAGTCTGTAAAAAAAGGGGAATAAAACAAATCTGTGATAAACAAGGATACCTCGAAATAGGATCTGTTTTTCATGAGACAGTGTAGCTCAGTGGAAAGAGCCCTAAAAGGAGAGCTGGAAATCTAGGTTCAAATGTCATTGACACTAATAGCTCTGACCCTCAGGAAGTCATCTTTATTCCTAAATTTGGGTTAGTTTATCCCTTGTCGAGGGAAGGAGGTCTCTGTTGGCTGCTCTCCAAATTCCTTACCAGTTTTTCTCTTTTGATGAATACAGAGACTTCCTGTAAAAGTTTAAATGAAGAAAATTTTCCACTGCTATATAAAAGAGAGAAAAGAAAGGTGCTTGAAGAATAATCTAATATTTTATTTATTATATGAATAATGCATTCAGATGATGTAATAATTATTTAATTCAAAAAAATGTTCTGCAAATGAAACCAGGTTGATTGCAGAGGACTGCTGTTTGTTTTAAAACAGGGAAGAAATATATTAAGAACTCCATCACCTGATTTTTGTAGGAATGTGAAGACTATACAGACCTTTGCCTTTAAACTATTTTTTCTACCTACATTTTTTCAGAGATCTTACCTCATAAACTGTGGATTCCTTAATATTATTATAAAAATACAGCCTGTTAGAGCTCTAACATATTAGTCACTTTTCATTTGGTTCTGTGATACTCCAATTTCTACATCCTGGTATCTTGGAATCTTTATAAGTCATTTATCATCCTGGCAATTGGCTATTATTTTGAAATTGGCCCCCTTCCTTCTTACGCCACACCTAATGTTGCTAAACATTAGTTATTGTCATGTATTTCTACAATGTTCTTCTTCCCTCTGCATTAATGATCATATACTTTCTCCCATGAAACTACATCCTGTTTATGTGTTGAATTTTCTAACCTGTTAATATCATTTAGAATTTTAATCTTTAGAAAAAAATATGCTGGCCTCTCCACCTAATTTGACATATTTGGCAAGTTAAGGAGCACACATCATATATATTATTGTTAAATGTCGGATATTGTTTCTTGGGAAACTTTCAAAAGAAAAAGAACAGTAACATGGGAGTAAATTGCTCAGGACTGTTAGAGTATTTATTCCATAAGATTCCTCGTAATCAGATAGTATAAAAATTTAAAAGGAAAACTGTGAGTTGAAATTAAAGTAAGATGAATAATAGGGGCTCTATAAGAGGAGTGTAATACACAAGAAGGAAACACAAAAAGAAAGAAAATAACAAAGCACCACATTGTACGCCATAAATACATGCAATTTTTATTTGCCAACCATATCTCAGTAAGTCTGGGGGTGGGGAAAGGAAAAATAAAGATATAAACCAACTATTTTGGTGACATCAAGATATAGAACTTGATACTGAATATGTGTTTAGAACATATTTATTTATTTTGAAGTATGTTGTTTCATTCAAAAACACAGTAAAGAGGCTGCTTAGTGCTGGACGTCAATTAATATTCATACAAAAGATGGCAAGAAGCCACGGTGGACGTCTAGTCAGAGACAGTGTGTCACACTACTGTTGACTGTAAAATTAATTACCATCTCTAAACAATAACTCTGTGATGCATATTCTTCCAGGCATACTATATTGCCCTCCTGGCAGTAAAGTTTATAAATAATTATGTTTTTTAAAAAATATGCCCTTTAGAGAAATCACAAGCAAAAACATTAACAATCCCAGTACTAATGATAAAAAGAACACCCGTGTACGGTAGGCCGAGTCGACATTGTGAAGACAGGATTGAATATTAAGAAGTGTCACCTACCTAAAGTAAGTGTTAGACATTCACATGATGGCATCAGCTGCTGATCTAATGCATCTGGAGCTGCCCTGTCACTAAGGCATTGCTAACCAAGGCAGAGACACAGACAAAGCTGCTTCATCATTAATGTCAGTAAAAGGATCTGGAGGAAAAAATAGAGGGTCTCTAGAGACCTTGTCTGGACTTCTTGGAGCCTGGACAGCGGTCCTTTCCAACAACAGCCTTTTCCACCCCAATAGCAGCTGTAACAAAGGAAAAAAGCAAAAGACGTTGACTTGAGTTGTCATTAAGTTCAAAGAGGTGAGAATAGTAGCCCATATGAACCTTTATAGTCAGAATTATTGATGGAGAGTTCTTTTTCATGACTTTCTGAAAAAAATCTCATATTTATGAACACTGAAAAATTATCCTAGGTTATTGTTTGGCATATGCTGACTGATTAGTTTTAAACTGCTAACATTTTTTTTAAAGCCTTTTTTTTTTTTAATCTCTGAGAGAGAATAAAACAATACAAAATTCCATCCTCAGGGTTGTAGCATAGAGATTTAAAATAGCACTATCAATCTAGGGAAATAAAGCTCTGGCTCTTAGTTGAGTACAGACTGGTTCAAGGATCATATTCAATGAGAAGTTATTAATGTTTCAGAGGCAACCTAAAAGGACACATCAAATAATGTTCTGCAGTATCTGTCTAGGGTGGTAATATTTAATGTTTTATCAGTGACTTGGATGATAAAATATGGAACACGCTCATAAAGTTTCATGGAAGACTCTAAGTTGGGAGAGGTAACAAGAACCTTGAAAAATCTACCTATAATTCAAGATGACCTTGAAAAGTCAGGAGAGGAGTCATTAATGATTGGGTTTATAGTCATTGGGTAGCTGAAAAATTGTTTAAGAAGTGGCGAAATGAGAGAAAAGAGAACTTGGGAAAACATATTTGCAATGCACTAAATACAAGTGGTCTAGTAAATACAAGTTCTGCTGGATAAAACCACATAAGTTACCAGAGTGCATGAACAACATAATATACAGGATTACTGAGGAGTTTCATGCTCTATGATTTAAGTTAAAAACAATCTAAACAAACTGGAAACTGTCCAACAAAGGTAAACACGAAGGAGCTAGAAGAAGAAAAGCGAATACCTTACAGCTACTGAGCTTGGGGAACTGAGATTTACATTGCTAATAACCTTAATTTGTCAAAATCACCCAGATTTATTTTTTATTTCCAGAATAGTTTATGATTCTTTCTTTCCAAATGCTTTCCTTCTGATCATAGTACCAATTTTGTTTTATTTAGAACTTACACATAGTGTTTATAACATATATACTTGTTTACATGTGATGTTGTTATTGAATACCC
>RJWH01001342.1:377131-397212 GCA_004363575.1 Solenodon paradoxus | reverse complement strand
CTCTCTCTCTTCTCTCTCTCCTCTCTCTCTGTCCTCTCTCTCTTCTCTCTCCTCTCTCTCCTCTCTCTCTCTCTTCTCTCCTCTCTCTCTCTCCCTGTCTCTCCCCCCTCCTCTCTCTCTTTCCTCTGATAGATTGTTCTTAATGTTTTCACAGCTTAGCAATTTGGGAGTGAACATATGACCAGGCTTGATCACTAGAATATTCCCGTCTAGGACTTTAACCTTTGAGGGAGAGAAGCAAAGTGACAGAGACTTTTTTGGAGGGGAGGGGAGAGTTCAGCAGCAACAGGAGACCAATGGTCACTAGTGCTTGTCCAACCAGGCTTTTTTTTCTACACCATGTCTTTGTTATAGGCTTAGCCTAATTATTTTGGGTTCCTATTCATGTGTGGAATTTGTAAGCATACCAAAGTCAAGTCCTCTCTTTCACAGAGACCTCCACCCCCTAACTGGAACCCAGCTCCACTGTGAGTCTGCCTGTCTTGTCACATGTCAATGCTGGGCACCAGCCAGTCAGACTGACCCGAATCTAATCACTGCTCAATCACGGCCGCAGCCATGTGACCTTGGGCAAGGGATTTAATTTCTCTATTCCTTAGTGTTTTTCTTTTTTTAAAAAAATGCAGGCCATAAAGCGGGTAGTGCATAGTTTGTTGTGAGAATTAAATGAGACAATGCAGGTGAAATGCTTAGCACAAAACTGAAATACCATACCCAAAATATAAGTAAATAGCAGTTATTATGAAAAATCATTAATTAAGTGAGTAAATGAATGAGGCACTCCCTGTTTTCCCTGGGCTGTCGATATCTCTTTTATGATCATTAGGATGTCCCCAAAGTCTAAGATATTTATAGCTGCTGAATGACTAAGCCTACATTTTATGTATTGATGTATATTCTTAATTGTTTTTCCCTCTGAGGATGGCCCATGCCTGGTCAGAATCACCGTCGGGACTGATACTAGAAAGGGAAGTCTCCTCCTATGCTCCTTACCTGGTGCTCTGGGCAGAGCAAACTTGGATAAATCTGATCTTCTTGGATTCAGGTAAATTGTGGCCATATAGAGGCTTTCAGCAGAGAAAATATTATTTTTCCCAACCCCCACAGCCCCTGTGCTTCCCAAGGACCAGCTTGTCATTCTTGGTCCTAATGATAACTCTGCTGCTGCGTGATGGCTTTGACCTAGTCACTGCATCTCTCCAGGCCTGAGGTTGTTTCCTGAAAAATATGGGCATAAAAATCTCTGTCTCCTTCAAAGTTATTGAGAGGATTCAACAAGATTCGGCCAGTACCTTACAGAAGTCTAGTGCACAGATGAATAAATGTTACTTTATTTGTATGGTAAAGTAGGAGAGACTAAGGGGAAAGAATAGCAAATATACTGCTAAGATATAAAAAATGAGTTGCTATAAGCCTGTGGGGGAAACATGATCATTTCACAATCACACTCCAGACTAAAGGTTCCAAAGAGCTTGATCTTGCCAGAGCTCACAGTTGCTTCATAGAGGGTGTGGATGAAACTTTCACACACCCAGAACTGTAGAAATTATTTCTCTGTCCAAGACAGGATCATTTCTTTTGGGAAAAATTACTTTTACCTGACTTTTAAAAGTTGTCGTCTTATTATAAAAGTAACATGTTTAGGCATGCCCTGGAGCAGGAGTCAGTGCAGTCCACATACATCCCAAGGTCCCGGATTCATGTCCAGGGCTAGGAAAACAACCACATTGAGCAACTAAATGAAGCAAAGTGCTTCTTCCTCCTCTATCTTCCTGCCTAACTTTACTTGCCATCATTCCTGCCTTTAAAAGAATACATTAAAAAAGAAAAAGTAACATCATGAGATACATTATATCATATTTCTGAAACTATTAAAATATACAAAGAACTGGGGAAGCTTTTCTAACTTTATAGCCACCGTCACTGGTAATTAACAAACAAAATTGGAATTTTGTTGTAACTGCAATTTTGTATCCTCTTTGATGAACATTTCCCCATGTGATAAAATATTTTATGCATGGGAGTGGAGGATGAAAGGGGGGGGATATAGTATACAAATTTGTTGCAACTTACCCACTCTTTTAGTGTTGAACACTTAAGAGACACATGAAATCATATAGGTGAGCAGAGGCAGAAGCACTGTTTATGTAGCTGTTTGGGTCGTTTTCCTTCCCCCCCTCCAAAGACCCGGGTGCGCCGAACATTTAAGATATTGCCTTGATTTTTGTTTGTTCGATTGGGCTTTCTGGCTTTTTATACGTAATACAATTAATATCTTTATTACACAAATCTTTACATTTATCTTTGATTACATTCATTACATTCCTATAAATGGAATTGCCAAACTAAAGGATATCTGATAACCATTGCCAATTTGTCTTCTAAGACTGATTTTACCCGTTTACACTCCCACAGGCAATTTCATAGGACTTCGCCAGAGTTGAGAAAGTCATTAACTGTCAGCAGCCGAACAGGACTTCCCAGGCGGCCCGCGGGTCGGGCTTCACCTTTTCCCGCCCACCTGGCACACCCGCCGCGAGCCCCACTCCGCCTCGGTCCACGATATCCGCCCCTTTCTTATTCCCGCACCGATTCCGCCCAATCAAAAGTAGCCTTCCCTAGTCTCACCACGTGGTTGGTCAGCTGAAGCATGCGTCACACACGGGGCGGGCGGTGCTCACTGATGGACGTGGTGACGGACCAGTGTGAGCGGCGAGCGGGGTGTGCGTGGCGTGCGTGGCGCGCTGGCCTGGAAGCTCTGATCAGCGAGGTGTGTGCTGTTGAATCGATCACTCAAAAGCTTTCGCAGCCATGGCTCCAAACGCGCCCGCGCCGGAACCGGCTCGAGAGTGTGCTAAAGGCATCCGGGCCGTGCTGCTGGGACCGCCAGGGGCTGGGAAGGGTACCCAGGTGAGCTGCAGGGCGCGACTTGACGGCGGAGCCGGTGGAGCTCCAAGGTCAGGGAGGCCAGAAATCACCGCGGAACTGAGGCCTGTGGAGCCCTGGCCGGTGTGTGGGGTCCTGCTGGGCGTGGGGTCCAGTTTGGAGGCTGCGGCAGTCAGAGTTAGGATTAGAATTCTTGAAGTATCTGCTGCTGGAAGTTTGGGTTAGGGGATCTAAGGGTTGATCAGCTCCCTTAAGGGGTTAGAAACTGAAAGAAGGCTAAAGGATGAGTCGGGCTGAGGCATCTAGATTCAGTCTGAGTGAAGGAAGGGACCTGCGATTTCCCTGCGATTTGGACGCAAATTATCTAGAATCAGGGTTACGTTCCAGGAGGGGCCGTGCCTTATAATCATTAATGACCGAAGTTGGAGGAGCGTCTCCAGCACAAGGGACAGAGTGGGAAATACTAGCATGAACTGGGTAGTACTTCTAAGAGAAGTGAGGTGTGACCTGTGTGAGCCAATGAAGTTAGGGAATGGAAGAGGGTACATCAATATACAGGTAAGAAAACAGGCCCAGAGGTCGGGTGCTTTCCCAAGCTGGTGAAATGGGCTTCGTGGAGCCTGGTACTTGAAGAGCTGCGAGGGTCCAGGTGATTGGAATCTGAAGTTACCTTTGCCCTAGCAGGCTGCAGGGTTTCACAGTTTCTGGGATATCTGGGCTGGTAGATCCCTGGGATATTTAGGATATGGAAGCCCATGTGTTGGCAGATCAGTGCTTCCCTCCTTCCTGCCCCACCACCACCCCAGTTGACAGATCTGAGGCTATTGTTGTTAGGATCTAAAGAGAATTCCCTGAAAAGCTGAGCTTCTAAGTGAATGGGATTCTGTGAACTCTTCTGTGCCTGGTGTCTCTTCCGAGCACTGGCCTGATTGCAAGACATGGCCAGCAGACCAACCTGTCTTGTCTTTGGGATCCCTGTGGCACCCAGTACATTACCGAGCACATCGTGGAGTTACTCTACAGCGGGCTGATTCATTCATCCTTGGAGTGCACTGTGCCTAATTCTCTTGTTCTCGGTGACATTGAAGTTGCCACTTTCCCGTTGCTGCTACCCTCAATTACTAGATAACCTGCAGCCAAGAAATGTTTTAACCCCAGACTCTGCAGACATTTGCTGTGAGTGACCCAGTATAAACAGGGCCGTTCAAATGCATTGATTACCTTTTCTTAGTTGATATTGAAGTTAATTTCAGTAGCTGTGAATTGGGCAACCTAGCTCAGTGCTTTGCAGTCTGGCAAGCTTTGTATTTCTAAGCCTCAGTGTTCTCGCCTGCAAAATAGGAATTATACCAACCTTATTCAGAATTTTATGGGCACCAACCATGGGTGATAGAGCAATGAACAAGACTGGTGAGGTCCTTACCCCCCACAGACCAAAAGGTCTTAAGGATATTGGAAGATTGTGTTGTATACTTGTGTAAAGCACCCATGGCTGCCTACGTGATAGCCTGGAATATAGTGGGTGTTGCTAATTATTGGTTCCCTTATCTTAGTAACAATCCCCTCTCCCCCAGTGTACATGTATTTCAGTGTGAAGGGTGACGCATCCATTATATAATTATTCATTATATAATCACGCTTATATTTATGAGATATATAGTGGGAATTGGTTAGAGAAGGCTTTGTGGAAGCAAAAGAGATCAGAGCTGGGACTTGAGGAAGGGATCAGATTTACATGAGTAGCTTAATCGCTACACCTTTTCATAATTGGAGCAGTGGGAATGCTGGTAGTTGTAGTTTTAGGGTGTTAAAAAAACAAGAGTTTAGGAATCAGAAGTTGCAAAGTGGCAGCCTATAGCAGCATTTAGCCAGCAGACGCACCCTAACTTTTTACTGTGAAGAGCTTGAAATACACAAAAGAAAAAGGGAGTGTGTAATGAGTACCCAGTACCCCATATTCAGCCCCTCCAGCCATCAGCTAGTGGTGCTTCCGCGCCTATCCACTCTCCTTTCACAAATCGTTTTAAAACAGTTCGCAGAAGTCATAACATTTGATTGTATTTCCGTGTGTAACTTTAAAAGAGAAATTCTTTTTTTTTTTTTAACAAGCACACTATCCCCTAAAAAATTAACAGTTTTTAATGTCACCATTCACATTTCCATTTCTCAAAAAATGTGATCATTTTAAGTCTTTTGATTTACAAGTTCTCTCTTTTTTTATATTGCAATTTTTGTTTATTTTTAAGGGAAAGAAACTAGATTATCCTGGGAATTTTTATTGTATTGCCATGTGTATTCAATAATGTCTTTCCTCTCTTACTTCTTGTAATTGGAAATTTAACCAGAAACTTAACCAGATAGACCCAGGTTCAGTTTCTAGGCCTGACTGTGTCGCAGGTGGTACTGTGCTGTCCATTAGGAGGCACTTCATGTCCTGCTAGTCTCTGGTGGTTGTGTGTTGTCCAGAAGTTAATTATGAGTAGCACAGTAGTGGTGTTCTAATCGTATTCCTTTAGCTGAAATATTTCTTCTTCTTTTTTGTTTTTAGAGGAAAGGTACAGGCAGGAATGAAGGCAAGTAGGCAGGCAATCAGGAGGAGAAAGGAGGAAGAAGCATCCTCATTTTTATTTTGTTGTTCACCCTGGTTGTTTCCCCCAGTCCCAGGACACGAACCCATGTGGCCTGTGCTCCTACAGAGGCGACTGACCTAACCAATACTCCCCCAGGGCACGCGTCAGCTGAAATATTTCTATTAAAAGAAACTTCTTTGTTATTTGCTATGGTCTCATAGAAAGGGCAGGATAGATGCTTGAAAGATGTGTTCTTTTTATTTTAAGTCAGCTTTCAAAATAAGTGAACCACAAAGCATTTCTAATTGTGAAATTTCACTACCTGGAAAGCCAGCACTGGTGGCTTTGGGCAGCTCTTCCTGCATGGCATACAGTTGAGTGGCCGGTTGCATGCTCTCCTGTCCCCCACCTGCCTGCTTTGCTGCCTGCTGTGTCTATTCGATCCGCTTCCTTCATTTACATTGTCCCCTCTGGGTATATGTTTGCAGTCTTTAATGTAGAATCCCTAACTGGGGTTGGTGCCTTGTGCCTTCTGAGTAATCTTCTTCTTCTCAC
Source organism: Solenodon paradoxus (assembly GCA_004363575.1). Lineage (NCBI taxonomy): Eukaryota > Metazoa > Chordata > Mammalia > Eulipotyphla > Solenodontidae > Solenodon > Solenodon paradoxus. Next base: position 391,201 of record RJWH01001342.1, on the reverse strand, counting down.
TAGTACATTTATAGCGCCTCAAAGGAGAAATTTTTGTAATTTAAACTTCTCATTCTTAACTGACACAGTTAAGCTTGTTAAAACTGTTAAAACTACCTGCTTTTGCATCAGTATAATGTTTTAAAACATCTAAAATACCTTGTTGTTTTTTTAAAATGACATCTCATCTGTGTCTTTTGGCGTTGGTATTTCTGCATTATGGTCAAAACTGCCAGCTCCTACTTAGTTTCTTCCTGGTGTCCAGCTTGTGCCAGGTCTTCAAGACTGGGCATGAGTGGGCAGTCTTGACCTTTTTGAAGGTCAGGCTCTTTCAGTAATGTCAGTGCAGTGATACAACATTGTGAGAGCTACACTCTTAAAGCTCCTTTTAATGTTAGAGAAACTGAAATTCAAAGGGCTTGTTCTTTAGATTTCATAGCAGGAAAGGGACAGATCTTGCATCTTTATGATTCCCAAGCCCTGCTCTTTCTGCTGCTATCTGCTGCCATGGGTTAGATTTTTCTCCTACCTTAGGTATATTTTGTTGGTTAAGTTCAGTGCTTGACAGGCAGAGAGCAATTCTTGCCTTTTAGGAGGGTGTCATATTACAGAATAGTCACCCTTTGCTCCATTATGGGACAGACCAAGCCAAAGACTTAACATGAGTCATCTGATTTATTCCTACAACCCTAGGAGGTGGGTCTTCCTGGTACTGATAAGTGAGGCCCAGAAGCTGTATCTTGCCCCAAGATATATACACAGTAAGTAGTAAAGGCAGAATTTGAACTCATGATTGTCTGGTTCTCGAGCAGAGTTATCCTCTTATATTGTTGCTCTTAATCTAGGTGTAATGGCAGAAATGAGAATGAGTTATTTTAACACTAGTGCAGATGTGGGAAGTGTCAGATGAGTGACAAATGATAGAACAAGAACCATAATTTGTTGAGAGTCTTGCATTCTTCCTTCTACCTGCCCAGTGATTTGGCAATAATATCCCAATTTTACAGATTAAAAAGTAGTCTCAAAGATTCGCTGGCCTTAGGTTACATGGAAAGTTAAGAGGCAGAGCTGAAATTCAGTGACAGCTTGTGCCTTTTAAAAACTTTAAATTAAATTTAAAGTATATTGAAGTATAATATAGAGAAAGGTACAAATGTCATAAGCCTTTTGATGCATTTTCAGAATGTGAATACACTTGTGTGATTTGCCCCCATGTCCAGAGAGAACATTGCCAGCGCTGTGAAGTCTCCCCTTTGCTCCTTTCCAATCACACACACACCTCCCCACAGACAGTCACTAGGACTTGGTTGGTGGTTGTTTTTTAATAAGTTCATATAGTGTGGATCAGAGCTAGGGCTGGATAGTCCTCGGCTGACTGCCTGTTTTACTGTTTATCGCTAACGGAATGATCTGGGCAACTTAGCCTCTGAATTTCATTTGTAAGCTACAGATGAAATAGTCCCTCCTGGATTTGTTATATGACATGCATATTCAATACTGTAAAACTGTGCACACAAAAATTGCTTAGGGTGCTGCTGCAGACACGCAAAGTTAGCTGGTGCTGATGTGACTCCTCAGAGGAAGAAGGGATAGTTGGAGAGGCTTTGGGGGCGACATTTTTGACTATAATGCAACAATAAATCAGAGCTTTATCTGTAAGTGAAAAGATTTGGGGTCTTTAGGAGAATTGCAGTCTGGGAGTCTCATTCTGGCAAGCCGAATAAATCTCCGGTGTGAGGGGAAAATACGAAGCTTATAGAGGCAGAGCTGCCTCCTACAGGCCAACTAACAAAAGTCTTCGAGGGGTGGGGGAACATAGATAAGGAAGGAGTGCCTTCATGTCCGCGCAGTGAGTTTGTCCTTTTTGAAGCCGTGGTCCAGTAGCACTGCTGACTTCTCTGGGCTGGTGTCATTTCTGCAGACTCCCTAAACTCTAGGCGGCAGGGTGCTGGTGTAACGAGGCGGTATGTGCACTTGTAAATCCAGGTCACCAAGCCATCAGGTGTAGTAGGTGTGCTAAGTTCTAGTCCTCTAGCGGCCTCTCAGCTCCATTTCAGATGTTCCTTTACCAGTTCTTAGTCATTTCATAAGATACGCTTAGCATTTGACTGCAGGCCTGGTAGAGTAGCAGTTAGGCCAACCACCTCTGAAGGAGTACAGTCCACGTCATCCCAAGGAGTGGGGTTCATGCCTGGGTCCTGGGCAACAACCCATGTGAACAACTAAATAAAAATAAAAAGGCTTCTTCCTCTCTTCCTGCCAGCCTGCCTACTTGCCTTCATTCCTGCCTGCACCTTTCCTTTAAAACAAACAAACAAAATTTGGACTACAGAGCTTAGACCATTAAGGGGACAGGCGGGCATGTTCTTAAATAAAAAAGAGCTTTAGCCGATTATTGGGAGGCTTTTGCTAGTATTAGGAATCATGCAGAGAGCGGGCTGTCTGTAGTCTTTTAAGGCACTGAGATCGGGGGCCTGTGGAGGTCGATTTGGAGTTTGGAAAGGCTAGTAGTTGACTGAGGAGGGCAGCGTGCCAGGCTGACATGCTGGACTTTCCTGGTACACTGGGGAGACATGAAGGCTTCTGAACTGTGGTGGGTAGGAGCATGTCCGTTAGTATGTTAGGAAATGATTTCCACTGTATTTGCTGGAACATCGGAGGAGGAAATAGAAAAGGCTGGACACAGAAGTAGTCCAAGATGAGAGAGTGAGTTTGAGATTCAATCAAATCTCAACTAATGGTTTCCTGTTATTTCCCTAAATGCTAGGTATCATATTGGATGCTTTTGCATATATAGTCTTACTAAATCCCACAACAGCTCTGAAACGAGGCATTGTTATTTGTATTCTAGGGATGGAAAAACCGAGGCCACTGTGTTACAGACCCCTAGTTACCTTAAAGACCCCTGTGGGTCCTTGGACTCCAGGCAAATAGAAATTTACTTAGGCTGTGTCATTTCTCAAAGTTTAGTAAAGCTTATACACAAGGTGCCAACTTAGAGAACAGAACTTGACTGTTACACCAAGGACTAGGGATTAGGGTTTTTTTGTGTTTTAAAATAAAAGTTGCATTTCTTTTATTTATTTGTTTCATTTTTGTTTTTTCACCCCAGCCCCAGGTTACAAACCTGGGTCCTTAGAATTTACGTGGTCCTCACACCAGCATTTCGGTAGCCTGAGTCACCAGAGTGTGCCTTTTACTGACATTGTGTCTTGGTATAGGGCTGTTTGAGTTTCTTTTATTTGAAACTCTTTGAGCGTCCTGAGTCTGGACGTCTATTCCCTTCCCACGTTAGGAAATTCTCAGCTATTACTTCTCCAAATACTGTTTCTTCCCCTTTCTTGCATCCTTCTGATAGCCCTATGATACAAATGTTTTTCCTCTTGATGTTATTCCATAAGTCTCATATGCTGTCTTTATTTCTTTTCATTCTTTTTTTCTCTTTACTGGTTTTCTTGGGTTCATTCTGCTGCCTTATCTTCTAGCTCACTGATTCGACTGGAGGCTTCTTCCAGCCACCTGGTGAGCCCCTCCATTGTGTTCTTTAGCTCCATGAATTGTTTGGAACTGCCTCATATTTTCCTCTATCTTTGTTGTCATTTCTCTTTTTGTTCTTCCTTTGTTTTCCTGATTTCAGTGAGTAGTGTTAAAACTGTCTTTGCTGTAAAGTCTTCATCAAGTATATTGAATTCTGTGGCATTCAGATTTTCCCCTGGGATTTTCTTTTGCCCATAATTTTCTGTGTATTTCTCTGTCTCTTCAGTCTGTTTGGCCATTCTGTGTTTACATCTATGGCTTAGGCTTCCCTGAAGGAAAGTCTTCTGTTAGGATATCAAGTTGCTCAGTCTAGACCTGGGGTGTTGGATTGGAAGGCCGGGCTCCCTTTAGCTGTGTGATCTCAGCCCCCACTGGATTGAAGAGCCACCCTGGGTCGAGGCCTGAGTCCAGTCTGCAGGGTTGGAGTTGGTGTGGGGGATGCGGAGTTTTCCCCGGAGTCACAGGCATGAGCAAAACGGCACAAGGAGAGAGACGCAAGAGTTGTGGGCCCAGTCAGTAAGCAGGCCATAGCCCCACAGAAACCACATGAGAGAGAGCTGGGAACTGCTTGTTGCATAGACACCCCCCTGTGACTGTCACTCAGGGTGCCCCAAGTACCTAGCAGGTGGCAGAGCTGTTTAGCACTAGCCCCAGACAGGTGGAGATTACTGTTTTAATGGAGCTGTCCAGTGACCTTCCTGAGAGAGCCAGAGGCTGGAACACCACCTGCAAATCACTCGTCTGTCTGTGCGGCAGTAGATCCAACTGTCTGTCTCTGGCCGCCTGGAGATCGGCAGCTGTGAGCACGAACTGTCCAGCACAAGTGCACTAATGCCAGAGGGGTGGACGTTAGTCCCGTCCGGGCTCCCTGCAGTGCCATCACCTCTCAGTTCACAAGGAGGCGCTCCCTCTTTCCGCCTCATGCTGAGAATTTTGTTCAAGGAGTGAAAGGCAGTTCCCAGGTGAGGAGGCACCTGCTGAGGGGGTAAGCCCTTCAGCTCCAGTGTCTGTATCATCTGTCTTCCCTGCAGCCAGGGTCTCTGAACAGAGTATCATGACACCAGGGTAGATCTGCTGTTTATTAAGATGTGTGTCCTTTCTCTTTGTGGAGTTGCTAGTCCCAGCTCCTTTTCAAAGTTTGTGGTTTTTACAGCAGTTGCAGTCTTGTCCTGTGGAAAGGAGGGGACCTTAACATTCTGCCACCTTGGAACCAGAAAAAAATGTCTAGATCTGGGGTTTTTGAATTGGCAGTCAGTCAGGCAGTTCCAGCCGAGCAAGCCAATCAGAGCTGTCAGTATCCTCAGGTGAGTGTCTTCGCTCACATGCTCCAGGAATAGCTGAGAATATTCAAAATACTCAAAATATGTAATGTACACCCCCTTCCATTTGCCGGTGTCTCCAGAAGAGGATCCCGTGGATGCCAGTATACAGAGATGGGCAGGGAGGTGAGCAGCACTGGACCCAAAGGAGCTCTGAGAGGGAATAATTATAAGTAAGCAATGGGGCGGTGGTGCACAGGGCAGTTAGAAATCCCATAAGCCAAAAATACCAAAATCTGCCAAGCAGCTGTAAATTACCATAGACCAGAAGCCAGGTACCCACTGCCCCTAGACCCTGCCTGTCACATTAAGGCTTCATGACTTGTTCAAGGTGACACAGTGAGTAAAATGTAGATCCAGTGCCAGCCCAAATCTGTGCCATTAGAGATTCAGTATTGGGCCACCGCCCCAGGGCTTAGTGCAGTGTGCGTCAGAGTCCTAGGACGCCGCCTGAGGACCATTCTATCGTAAACTTTTTTAAAGGAAGGATACAGGCAGGAATGAAGGTGAGCAGAAGCAGGCCAGCAGGAAGAGAAAGGAGGAGAAGCACTTCATTTTGTTTAGTGATATGTCTTGGTGGTTCGCCCAGCCACAGGACACGAGATGAGATCCTTGAGATGTATGTGGACTGTGCTCATCCAGAGGCAGATGACCAAACCGCTTCTCCACCAGGGCGCATCTCAATCATAAGCTTTAAGGGTGACCTTGATGTTGTATTTTAGTGAGTACCCTGATGGTTATGGCACACTGAACTCTGGGGATACTGAATCCGCCATGCCGCCTCTCGGGTGGTTTCAGCCATTCCCACCAGCACAGCAGGACCAGGATCCTGAGTGCTCGCTGTCCTGGGCCCTGTGGACTGACTGCAAAGACTCAAAGAGGGCCTGTGAGTCTAACCCTTCCCCAGGCCAGAGGACTGCTGTCTGGCATCTACCAACATGCACCCAAAAGTGGGTGCAGGAACCCCAAAAAAACTGATGTTCTTACAGAGATAATGAGCCTATTTCTTGGGCTCAGCAATAGTCCTGGGCTAGTGAGACACAACTGCCTTAGCGCCTCAGCAGCAGCAAGAGTGGGCCCGGAGCCAAGAGCATAGCCAGGCCTGAAAGCTTCTAAAATGCAGATGCTCAGGCTTCGCCCTCTGGAATCAGAATCTGCATTTTAGCAGCATCCCCAGGTGATTTGGAATAGGAGAAGCATTGCTCTCGGTGTGAGCTTGTAGTGTGAGGGAAATACAATGAAGCTATCTCATCCACTTTCTTCTGTAGTTTGCAAGTAAAAAATAATAGTGCACAGAAGAAAGTCACGGAGGTCTTGTGTTTATTGGATGCTCACTGTGTGTCCGGTGTTCTGGGAACTTTATTTCCTTTTATCCTCACAGCAGCCCTCTGAAGTGGCCGTCATCCCCATTTGACTGGTGTGGAAACTGAGACTCCGAGACGTTAAGGGGCTAGTCCCAGCCGTGGAGGGTCATGGCAGCTCTGACTCCAGAGCCCATGCTCTTGGCAGCTCACCTCCTTGCCTGCCTGCCTCGCAGCCAGTGGAGAACCAGGGGTTTGTCTTGCCCGGAGCCATGCCTTCCTGCCGGAGTGCTCTTCCATGCAGCAGTGAACACACAGGAGTCCTGAAGTGTGCAGGCAGTGAAAACAGAAGTTAGATTCTGTGTGAGCAGCTCTCTGTGGTGTTTTGGTCAGCCTTTTTCCTTGAGCGAGCTTGACCTCCATTTTCCCCCCAAGTGATTGCAACACCAAGGAGAAAGTTGGGAAGAAAGTAGTGTCCCTGGGAATTCGGCCACGGCGCCAGCCTGCCCGACCAGCGAGCTCGCTGAGCACTTCTGTGTACCTGCCGCTGCCCATGCTGAATTCTGTATGCTCTCGGCCAGTGAGGCAGGTGCTCTGACCACCACCACCCCACTTTTTTTAAAGGAAATGTGCAGGCAGGCAGGAAGAGAGAGGAGGAAAGTGCTTTATTTAGTTGTTCTTGTTGGTACTGGTTGTTCCTGGGCCCAGGTCTTGAAACCAGAGCCTCGTGACGCCTCCCAGGGTGTAGTAGACCACTAGGCCACCAGGGTGCGCCCCCGTTTTTATTTATAGGAAATTTAAAACAGGTGAAGTAACTCCTCTCAAGTCATTGTGTCTAGTTACCGGTGAACTTGGAGTCTGAAACCCAGGCAGTCTAACTCAAGACCATGTTCTCAATCAAAAGGTTGTTCTGTCTCCTAAACTAACATCTTAAGTGCTTACTGTTTGCCCAATGCTTCTGGTATATCTGTCATCTAATCCTCACAGCTACCTTCTGAGATGGAGTCTTTTCTTGCCTTCATTTTAAGCAGACGAGGAAACTGAGACTCTAGAAGCGATTTGGCCAGTCAGGCAGTTACCGCCTCAACAGGGAAGGGGGAGAACCAACTATGTGTGGGGAGCCTGTGTTCTGCCCCCCAGGCGGAGTGGATGCAGATTTGACAATCACACGTTCATTCCTCTCGCAAACTGTCTTTCAGTACACTAAGTGCTAGGCATTGCGCCACTCCCTGCTTTATACGCGTGATCTCATTTAAAACTCAGTAACCATGGAAAGTGTTGATACGGCCATTTTTATTCTTCTCATTTATTATGGAGACACTAAGATCTGTGTGTCACTGGTGTGTCTAGTGGAAGTAGTAATAATAGCTAATACTTACGATGAGTTTCAGGTGCCTTACGTGTACCCCTCTCCACCCCAGCCCCAGGTCTTGGACGTGGGCCCACAGCTTTCATAGCCTACACCTTAGCCACAGAGGAGGATAAGCTTTACATGTGTTACATCATGCAATTCTTACCACAACCTTATAATCACTGTATGTTAGACTATAATACCAGCCAGCCTCTGGCAACCACTTTGCTTTTTCTCCCTATAGATTTACCTATTCCTGGTATTAATTTATGTGAATGGAATCACAATTTAAATTAAAAAGAATATAATACCAAACGAAAAAAAAGAATAGAATACAGTCTCATGTCGCTTAAGGACATTCCACTCGAGAATAATCATATATATGCACCAGTGACCCCAGTAAGTTCTACCATCTAGTTTAAGTGCGTAATAGGCTGTACCCTCTAGGTTTGTGTAATTACACCCTGTAACATTCATGTAACAAAGAAATCACCTAAAAATGCATTTCTCAAAACATTCCTGTCATTAAGTGAAGGTTCTTTTATCCTTGTTACAGGTAAGGAAATAGGTGCCAGAGTTCACACAGCCAATAAGTGGCGGGGCCAGGTTCTCACCGAGGGGGTCTGACTCCAGGGCCTGTCGTATTAACTGAATCTTGGTTTTTGTCTTCCTTCCCACAGGCACCCAAGTTGGCTGAAAACTTTTGTGTCTGCCATTTGGCTACTGGGGACATGCTGAGGGCCATGGTGGCTTCTGGCTCAGAGCTGGGGAAAAAGCTGAAGGCGACGATGGATGCTGGGAAGCTGGTAGGTTTGGCTGTGCCCACGAACCCTGGCATTCGAGTCAAGATCTACACCGCCTCCTAGGGTAGTCACCAGCCCCGTGTGGTTACTGAAGTTAATTTAAATTTAAAATTTAGTTTTCTCATCTCACTTGCTGCATTTCAAGTATTCTCCAGCCAGCACAGAGATAAAACATTTCCACCGTCCTAGGAGTTCCAGTGGGTAGCCCTGTATTTTAGTAAACTGGCAGATTATATGAACTTTCAAAAGGAGCAAGTTATTTGGTTCTGATTTTATGGCACTTATTTAATTCACAGTGTTCTTAAGGTTCCTTTGTACTGATACATTTTATAATAAACCCAATGTTAAGGCCAAAAATGAAACTGCTACCCTTAGGCCAGAACTCAGGGATTTATTCAAGACAGGACTCAGAAAGCCTACCCTGTTCTCTGTCTCTAACAAAGGAGTCACTTGGCAGTTGACAAAAGTAATCCTTCCACTTGGTGAAGATATAATAGCACTTTCTGTGGGTCTTAAGGCCAATTTGTCTGATTGAACAAATATAGCCTATTACCTGCTGAATCTTTGATTAGCGCTAGAACTTCATTGTAACTAAATTATTCTGGGGCGTGACCTTGGGGAATCACCTTCATCCAGTCATTTTGTGCCAGGCCTCTGGTCTTTCTGTATCTTAGAATGAATGTTGGTTTACTGGGGACTGGGCTTTGTACCCACCCCGCAGTTACTCCTTTTAGGCTTTGGGAGTCTGGCTCTTTCGAATGTACCCTTTTATGCCTGCCTAGCTGCCCCTTTGCTTCTGGCTCTCCCTTCCTGTCAGCAAGGCCTCAAGTCAAGACAGAAAGCCAGCTATGTTGGACTTTAGGACTTGGAGACCAGCCTATACCCAGAAAAAAATTGGGATGTGGCAATGAGATTGCTTATCTCCAGCCTTCACTTATTCACAGAAGTTATACTTTGTCCCCACACTTGCAGCTGGTCCTAGGAGATAAGAGCGTTAGCTACCAAGATGGGCAACCTTTGCTGTAATACTGGCAGGGAACTTGTCTTTCTGTGAAAGCCCAGTATGAAAACCAGTTTTTAAAAGCCAGACGAGTCCTCACTAGGCTTTTTAGAAAGGCTCAAAGGTGTGTTGAGCCGACTCCTCGGTTCCTTGGGGCTGACCCAATCTTGCCAATTCAGTGAACTTCTCTGTTGCCTCACGTTCAGGATAGCATGGTTCACTTTGCTATTTGCCTAATCAAAATTGCGAAACAGAAAGTTGGTGACTTTGCTTTCCGGTCAGCCCCTTTCTCTCCTGGAGCCTTATGTGATCTCTCAGCCGTAGGCCCTCTCAAACTTCTTGAGGAGAGCCAATTGCTGATAAGCTGTTATCTCATGGTTAGGACTCTGGCTCTAATGACAGAAGAGGCCTTCAGGACCTAAGACATGAAGCTCTCCTGGTGGGGTTACAGGCGGTGGAATACTCTTCCCTCACCCAGGTTATTGGAAACCCAAGAGAATCTCAAGAGAAAACAATATATATAGAACAACCACAGAACTTAACCATGATACTGAACTTTCCAAATGAAACCACTCCATATTTGCTCGATTTTTTTGTTTCTTTGGAATCAAGAAAAAGCATGCTCTTTGGTAATCAGGTTGTATAGACACAGACATGTGACTCTGGCTAATGTTACCTGGTCAATGGATTTAAGCCCAAGGTGTTTGGTTCTTTACTTCCAGGTGAGTGATGAAATGGTGATGGAGCTCATTGAGAAGAATCTAGACACTCCTCCGTGCAAAAATGGTTTTCTTCTAGATGGCTTCCCTCGGACTGTGAGGCAGGCAGAAATGGTAGGTGGCTGGGTTTGATATCACCATCATATGAAAACAGACTTTGGCCCTTGATCTCAATTCCTCTGAGGAAAATGAATCTGAAAGCTTTGGTAGTTTAGCTGGGCCATGTGCTCTTTTACAGCTTGATGATCTCATGAAGAAGAGGAAAGAAAAGCTTGATTCTGTGGTTGAATTCAGCATCCCAGACTCTCTGCTGATCCGGAGAATCACAGGAAGGTACTTGTCCCCTGAAGATCCCCTGTTTTTATGCATCCTAGGATCTTTGTCAGACTATGGGAATTGCACTTACCTAACCCCAGCCATGAAGCTGAGAGGCCATTTCACCATGGATGGAATTTTTTTTTTTTTTTTAAAGGAAAGGTACAAGCTGGAATAAAGGCAATAGTAGGCAGGCAGACAGGAAGAGAGAGGAGGAGGAAGCACTTTATTTATTTTTCACTTGATTGTTCACACTGGTTGTTTTCCCTCCCCACCACCACCTCCCCAGGCCCAGGACTCAAATCCAGAGGCATGTGTCCTACATCCTTTAAAAGCAATTGACCTAACAACTGATCCACCAGGGCATGCCATGAATGGATCTTAATTGGTAACATTTGTTAAAGTGTTGGCATGGGATAGGGATAAGAAAAGAAGAGCAAGGGATTTGAAGGCAGGCAGCGTCTTGGTCCTGTTACCTTTTAAGTCTGACACTAGCCAAGTTTCTTAACGTCTCCAAGGTTATTTTCATCATATGTAAAGTGGGGTTAATAATACCTGCTTCAAGGAATTATTGTGCATGTCAAATAACAATGTTCATAATTCAGAATCTTTGCTTATAATAGATACTTAAGAAATGTTCATTTCTTTATATGTGTTCCTCTGTTTTAGTGCTTGTTGCATCAGATTTCCATTGGAGTTGCCATACCTAACTGTAGGTGTTTTATTAAATGTAAAAGTAATATGACTGTCTATACAAAATTTTGGAAATGGAGGAAAAATCTGCTCATGTTACAGCCATTTAGTTAAAACCGTATTGGTTTTTTTTTTTTTTTTTTTTTTTTTGCATGTTTCGTTTTAAAGTTTCTCTGTAGCACTCAGCATTAAACACAGAAATCCTATGTTCCTGAACAAATTTGTTCTTTAAGATTGCTGCGTCTCGAGGCTGCCCCGTGTGCTCACCTCACTAATCGCACTAGCACCTGCGCGCGTGCTGGAAGCTCTCAGCCACCAGCAGACTCTCCCCTCTCCCAGTGCCATCTGTGTGTGGACTATAGCTTTTTAATCCTTGTTTAGTGGAGTGCCAGCAAGGTGGTCAGCCCTCCGTCTTAAACCAGATACCCGTGGCCATTATCTTTCATTGCTGCGTGATAATCCACACTGCATGAGCCATCACTTATTTAATTGTTGCTTTGTTGTCGTACATTTGTGTTTCTTCCAGTGATCCACTGTTAAACTGATGCTATGTCAGTCATAGTACATGCATATTTTTTATTTAATTATCTTGCTTTATATGTTGTTACTATGGGTACACCCTGGTGGAACAGCGATTAGATCAAGGGCCTCTGAAGGATGCAGGCAGTCTGTGAGCAGTAGACAGTGAGTGTTGAAGGTCTTTCCCTGGAAGGCTCTGTGAGACACTGGCAACAGGCATGCCCTGGTGGAGTAGGGTTCGGATATAGACCACTTACACCTGAAGGTCCCGATGTCCTGGGGCTGGAGGACAACCACGATGAACAACCAGAGACAAATAAGTAAAAATACTTCTTCCCCCTTTCTCTCCTCCTGTCCTGCCTACTTGCCTTCATTTCTTCCTGTACCTTTCCTTTAAAAAACAAAAAGATAGAGATATAGCTTATATTAATTTTCATCTCAGTTGTTCAGGTATAACATTTCTAGCTATTGCATAAGATCCTTCAATGCAGGGATTTTTGTTACTTTGCATCTCCCCTGGGCTCAGAGTAGACAAAGTTGTTATAGGACAAGAGGGGACATCATCAAGACTGGAATCTCTGATGTACAAAGCAGAATGTTAACAGAGCTAGTGGACATGGGGGCCTTTGATTCAGTCGACCCGGCTTCCTGAATGCCTGCTTTGTCATAGCATGGTCCTAGACTCTAGGAGCAGAAGACCAGGAGAAGGTGTAGAAGGGACAATATGATGATGCACATCTCTGGCCTCAGAGAGTTTGTACAGCTGTTTGATGCAGCAGGAAGTCCAAAAGAGAACCTAGGGCAGGGAAGGAAGGCTGCCTCGGACAGATGTGCTATAAACTTGACCTTTCTGGACAGAGAGGATTTCGGTGAGGCTTTCCCAGAGGAAAGTGGAAGGAGGGATGGATATGTGTTGGAGGACCCCGAAGTGGGACTCATGGCAGACATGTTGGTCCAGAGTTGCAGGAATGGTCTTGGGTGCTGGATGGTGGAATGAATGCTTTTGGGAAGGTAGGCTGGGAGCTTGCTTGACTGGTGGAGGTCAGCCAAGGTAGAGAGGGTGGACATGACAAAGTCAGGAGTCATAGGATGTGCTTGAGCTACTAGGGATCTTGGCAAAGAATATGAGCTTGGAGGCGCACCCTGGTGGAATAGCGGTTAGGTTAATCCCCTCTGAATCCCACACACCCCTGGGTTGGAGTGTCAGGAGCAGGGGGAGACAGCCAGTGTGAACAACTAATGAAAATATAGCAAAGTGCTTCTTCCTCCTCTCCTGCCTGCCTGCTCACCTTCATTCCTGCCTGATCTTTCCTTTGAAAAAAAAAAAAAGATTGTTGTCTTGGAGTACCCCGGTGGCCTGGTAGCTTAGTCCACACACATCCCAAGGTCCTGGTTCAAGACCAGGGCTTCGGAGAGCCACCAGGATGTATAACTGGATGACACAAAGTGACTCTTCCTCTTCCCTCTTCTGCCGGACTGTGCTTTCCCTTTCATGTATGTATGTATTAGCTTAGAGGTAGCATTCAGCTATAAATAAGGGGCGAGGAGGAACAGACAGGACCCCGTGAGGAGGCTGAATGTCATCGACGTGTCAAGTGGGGTCTCTTGCTGGGATGGGCTGGTGGGGAGCAGACATTATGAAGAACAGCTGCAGGATTTTTACAGAGGGCAGAAGACAGGCAGCTCAGTCTCTCGGTCTGAAAGCGAGTGGCTTGTGTGAGCGCTCCTCGCTGAGGAGGGAGCCCGACTGTCCAGACAGGTGGAGTTGTCTTCACAGGTTCACGCTGCAGGTCAGCGGCAGCGCTAGCCCTGCAGGCCCGCTTTCTGATTCCTCGTCCGCTGCACTGATTGTTGGGAGAAAAAGAGATGGGAACTTTTCTGTTAACATGAATCTTACTTAACTCTGACATAAGGACCCCTCGAAATAGCTTCCGAATTAACTTTGAGCTCACTTGTAATGATTTTAGGAATCATTATTTTCTTTCTCTTTTGTAAAGGAAAGGTGAGGCCGGAATGAAGGAGTTTCATTTCTTGAGTGTGTATGGTTGATGGTTTTCGGTTTTGATCTACTCAGTGTTGGTTCTCAGATTTTCTAATTATCCTGCCAGTTGGCATCTAGTGTCATTAGCCTGATATCATGTACCAGCCCCAAAGGAGAAAATGGGTGACTGGAGTGTCACACGCAGAGCAGCTGTGACTGCACCCCAGCCCTGACCCCTGCGCTTCGTCACTTCCGCCTTTACCAGCCCAGAGACTCTCAGGTCTGTTTCGGTTGGTACTCGAGACCAGTCCCATTTTGCGAACTTGAAAATTGAACTTGCTTTCACTTCTCTCTAGGGAACCAGGTTTACACTCCTCTTGAAGTGATGTTGCTGCTGGTCCAGCGTGTTGTCTGGAACTGGATGCGGAGGGAGCCTGGGAGTCAGCAGTGCTACACGTGGACCACCTTGTTATCTTGTTATAAATGGCCATTGCCCCCCCACCCCATGTGCTGCTATCAATCACTTTTTTTTTTTTTTTTTTTTTTTTTTTTA